>JAOBYJ020485993.1:0-14234 GCA_025403565.2 Palythoa heliodiscus | reverse complement strand
ACAATGACAATGACAATGACAATGACAATGACAATGACAATGACAATGACAATGACAATGACAATGACAATGATAATAAATTGAATGCTTATATTACGCATATTAACAGAGGTTCTCGTGATTTACCGTGTTTCGTGACTATGAGCGAGATCGGAACAGGTCCAAAAATCTGTGGACTCACTAAAGTGGACATCTCCGAAATTTTCCCGTGTTGTGCCTCAATTTGGTGTTTAAGCTTTCTTGTTAGCGTCCTTTTCCCTTCGGCGTATAAACAGCTAACACAACTAAATATAAGGCAGTATTATCTGCCCTTCGGTTTATGTTAAAGATGTTATCAGATCAGTTCCTTTTATCTGCATGCGCGATCGGATGGATTAGGACTAACCTGCAATCAGGCGTTTTTCGTCTGAATATAAAGAAGGAGGGTATGATCGCAGGTTAGATTGGGTCAATCGAGACGATCCAGAGGTTACCGTATAATTGTCCAGATCTTCCCAGTCGTTTGCAAATTAATTCTTGGCACGATTGGGGGCGGGGGTTAATTGGGACGATCCGTACGATTGCATGGAAAACATACGTTTTCTGTTTGAAAAAAGTTTAGTTTGATAATTATTGTGTCATATGTCTCCCAGTTGTGGCACACTTCCCAACAAGAACGGTTTCAAACTATTTTCTCTTCGAATCGATCCCTTCGTTCAACGCCGCAACAAGTTGCATTTGGATTAAAGTGAACAAGCCAGAGATGAACGTAATGTTTTCGTACGCGACCGCGAGCACCATCAAGGCGTTAACTGCTACACTTCACAGCGATGGCAAAGTGGAAACCGATGTACAAGGAGACTCCTGGTACGTTTCTTCTGTGACGCTTTGAATAAATGTGTTCAGATTTAATTTAGCAATACGGAGAGTAATTTTAATGATACAACTATAGAAATAACAACAAAAATAATTCGTCCAACTAAAATTTTTCTGCTTGAAATTTGCTGGGATTTTCAACCGCGATCTCACTTCAGCTCGCCACAAATCACAAACGCTTGAATTTGCGATTGGGTTAAAATTTTAACCAGAATCTCAAAGAAATTTCACTTCTCTTGACTTATATGCGACTTCAGAAGAATTTATTGCCTTCTTGAACGAAAGGAATAATTTTGAAAGTTGCACATTTTGAAACAACATGTACCTTAAAGTAACCATCGCGTGATAAAAATTCAGCTTGCTCTTGAATCTGATATTTGACAATTTTTCCTCGAGCCCAAATGGGCTATGAGTCAAGTTAAATTTTGGTCACACGACTGTTGGCTAGGTTAGTTGGTTGTTTTATTCAAGTTTCCATTTTGAAATTACTTAAAATTGCGTTTATAACAGCGAAAATTGTATCATAAGGTCGTTGCTTATAAGCGCGGTACAAAATCTTTCACGGCAAGGCAAAGTGTGCCAGCCAGATTACCCCGGGGGGGCGGGACTCCCAATAAACGTAAGACGGGGGGTGCTCGTCCTATCCCTTAGGGTATAAAATTAACCCAAGTGCTATCCCTTAGGGGTGTTCAAAATTTCCCCTATCCCTTTGCTATCCCTTTGCTATCTCTTAGGGTTAAAATCACTTGATCCCGCCCAATTCGCTATCTCTTAGGGTTTCATTCACCATTGACCACGCCCAATTTGCTATCTCTTAGGGTTGAAAATAAATTTTCTCGACGAGCACCCCCGTCTATATTTATGGGGAGTCCCCCCCCGGGCTGATTACCACTATTAGGATGCATTCTCCGTCGTCCAACAAAGATAACAAACAATTAAGAAAGAAGTTTGGATAAAGTAGATTAAAATCTGCTTTCTAAAAACGCCTTTTAACAGCCTAAGTGGCCCATTGTAGCCGGTTGTAAGTAATGTTGTATATTTTGCAATAAACTTGTCTCAAAGTTTGTAGTACCCGAACATTGCACTTTGTAACAAAAATAGCTGTAGACTTTTTATAATAACAAGTTGTCGCACTTTGTAATAAAAAAAGATTTCCTTCAAATATCAAGTCAATCAAATGGCATTACAAGTCGACTCTATTTATTTCGAACCCTCGCTAAGTTGAACAAATTGTAGCTCCTAAATTTGCGAGACCCACAACAGCTGCTACCATTCATTAATCCCCCTTTTGCATGTTTTGTGTATGTCGTTGTAACGTACGGTGTAAGTAAAACAACAATGTCACTTATTACTGTCTTGAAATTTCATGTTATTATACTTGAGGTAATAACTCGAAATTTTGTGTTTTATCTCAGAGCAGTAGTAGTACAAAATTTCGAGTATTAACTCAAAATTGTAGTTACTAACACGAATTTCTAAAATAGTAACACAAACGAATAAACTTAGGCAAATACTTGATTTCCTTATAACTCAACGTAGCTACAGATATCAAAACGTCAATATGTTTATAATTGTTATTAAAACTAAGTTTGTTATAGTAAACGAATTAATATTGTTTTGTTTAATGGTAGTGACAATTTAGTGCTTGATTTAAATGGTTGGTAATTTTAATAGTTGATTATTATTTAATTAGTAGATTTACATTAGTTGCATTATTTCCGGCTTAATGTTAAATCAGTAGAGGGTTCCCCCCCAAAAAAAAAAAAAATTAAAAAGGTTCCTCACATTACCCTGCTGAGACTGTTAGTTTTCAAGATCTCTGAAGGTACAAATATATTATGGGTTCTTGCCTGACGATTTTTAAACTTGAACTTACTATACAGGTCAGATGCCTCGCGAATATCATTCAATAACGTTTGGCATCACTTCTGTTTTACTTGGGATTCCACCGGCAAAGGAAAAGTAACTTACTTTACAAATGGAGCAAAAGGACTGTCAAAGACGGGATTAGCAGGCGGTGAAACAATTCAAGGCAGTGGAAAGCTCTACGTTGGTTTGCTGCAAGGGAGCTACGCAGGGGGGTTTGATGCCTCGAAATCATTTGGGGGGTATATGAGCAACCTTTATATCTGGAATAAAGTACTTACCAACAGTGAAATCAGTGGTATGGCAACATCGTGTAACGTGATCGCATCGGCTGTGGTTGCCAACTGGACCAGTATTATCATTCAAAAAGCTGGTGACGTGGCACTCACTCACCAAACATGCTATGTATAAAGCTTGTAGACTTGAACGCTGATGACTATGTTTATTGTTTTAACAAACACTCGTGTCTATAACTGTATACTATTGATATGTTGGTATGCATGAAGTCATGATATTGTGGTGGTATTACTTTAATCTATAATTCAACAATAATTTTCAAAGTATAATCACGCGAGGCCTTGGTCAGAAGCGATAGCGATATGTTCTCTCGCAGCCAAAGATCAGTGAATACAACAGAGCAAAGCAACTCAATTGTTTTATTTTAGATTGAAATTTATTGAAAATGACCGAAAATTCAACCTCCAAGCTCATGACCACATCAAAACAAAAGGATATACTCGTATACAATCAAGCATAATTCAGTGCCTGAAAACACAAAGAATTCTACAAATGTTTTACTTTTAATGTTTTTAATGGTTCCCCCGCTGTTCGCTCAGCGAGAAAACCATTGTTGTAATAATAAAATTTATAGACCTCCTCTACGCTATTTTCGCATCAAGATATACAAGCACTCAGCTGAAAAATTGTTGACAGGTTTTACGTGTGTTCATTTTTGTAACATTTTTTCAGCCTCGGGTACGGTGGCCCACTGGTGCAAAAAAATTCAAATACACGAACACAAATTGACAGCATACAGAAACAGAAATTCGAATCCACAAATATAAATTGAAATAAGCGAATACGAATTTAAATACATAAGTACAAATTCAACTACGCGAACACAAATTCGAATACACAAATACAAATTCCAATACGCGAATACAAATTCAAATACACAAATATAAAGTCGTTTAGTGCTGGAGAACTGGAATCGAGGTTTCGAAATGAGGCTGGCGCTACGAGGCCTTAAGTGCATGAAAAAATACTTTTTATAAAAATTAAATATTCTTAACTCTGTCTGTAAGTGTATTTCATTGTAGGGGTCATCCACTAGATTAGTTTTGCTATTTGGATGATCCCAACTCGCTCCCTATTTTATTGTTATATCTTTCTTTTTCGTTATTCCTTAGCTGTACTGTATTTAGTCACCTATGTAAACTTAACCTATATGTCCTGTAAAACCGAGCTGAGTTAAATGAAAAATCTTGTGTCTTGTAAGATCTTGTATCTAGTCTGGACACTACACTACGTACTACAGCATCAAACATGGCGGACTGTGAAGAGGTACTTTTTCGCTGATACTTTCACGAGGGATATAATTACAAGACTATTTTACATTTTAAGAAATTCCACAAAATATTTATATCTAAAAGAACCCTTTTGAGTCGCCTCAAGAAATATGGATTAAAGAGCCGTAATATCGTCGTTGACGAAAATGAGGTGCGAGCGTACATACAACGTGAGGTACAAGGACCTGGCCAGCCTCTGGGTTACATAGCAGTATGGAAAAGGCTAAGCACGAAGTATGGCAAAAGAATTCCTAGACATTGCTGAAAGAACTTGATCCTGAAGGTTCAAATGACAGAAAGTATATATGGATTAAATTTCACGCGCTTTTGTGTAGAGCCCAGCCCTCTTTACCACCAGCCTCATTTAGAAACTTCGATTCCAGTCCTCCTGCACTTGAATTTGTATTTGTGTATTCTAATTTGTATTCGCGTGTCTGAATTTGTATTCGCGTATTTCAATTTGTATTCGTGGATTCGAATTTATGTGTCTGTATTTTGTCAATTTGTATTTGTGTATTTGAATTTGTTTTTGTAATTGCACCTGTGGGCCACCGTACCGCGTACTCGGGATAGTATATCTCGATACAAAGAGCACAGAAGAGATTTATTTACTAAGTAATATTCTACTTTGAAAACCAAAGTTAGTTGAGCGGACTGGTTATGAAACTTAGCAAACTGCAAAGCCGATGTCAATGCTGCTTTGTTTCATGTTGTATGCACCGTCACAGTTACGATCTTTTGTTCTAGGTGTAATGGCTCGTTAAACCATTGGCCGGTTGCTTATTTACATCTGAAAACCTTTTGTAATTTGTGCACTTTAACGTCATATTTCAATAGGGAATGAGAGAACAAAAAGATAGAACAAAGAAAGCCATCAAGTTTCCTAACCATTTAACTCTACTAACTATGTCAAAACCAATAAAAATATCATTAAGTAGAAACATTTTTGTATGTTAGGACAGAAACGAACAAGCAAAACTATTACAAGTCCTGCAATTTGATTGGCTAACGTAGTCGCTATATCTAATGAGTATGGAAACTAACAAGCATACCATCACGAATCTTTGACTCTGGCTGGTCAATAGTTGTCAAGGTGCTCGTTATGTATTGGATATTGGTAGAAACTGACATAACTAGCATACTATCATAAATCCTAAAATATGTCTGGTCAACGCATTCATTATCCATTGATCTTTAATTAAAAACGCTGAGCATGTTGAAAAAAACCAGAAAAAATAAACTGTGGACCATTTGTCCAAAAATGAATTGGTTACAAAACAGGATTTTCAATTGGCTAAAATTTGAATGAATTTGACGTGCGCGTACTTGACGCGCCATGCGGATGTGACATTGAGTGAGACGATTTGTGACCCGTCTGAGTGGTATCCAATAGAAAGGATCTGTACGTAGTCTCTTTCGCCCTGCATCTCGAGACCGCAAAGCTGATGTACAGTATATATGTGCTAGTGCAAAGCTGAAACGGGAGACAGTTTGCAGTCTATATATTTAGATTGCTCGATTTTATTTCTATAAATTCTATATAAATATTCGGCATATAGTTTTATCCTTTCATCTTATTTAAAAATGTATATAGTTTTGAATATTTTATATCAATTATTAATTATTAATTGTTAACTGTTAACTGTTAACTTAAAAGCAATTTAGTCTTCGGACTGCCATTCAAATGATTTAAAAAACTATATACCTATGCAAAAAATTAGGCACATTTTTTTTGTTTCAACTACAAGCAGAATTTTTTTGACCAGATATATACTTTAGAAGTATATTAGTGACAAAATGCATTGAGGAGTTTTTGAGATTCAATATGCCTCAGTGTGTTAACATGATAATTTTTTGTTAATGTTAGATATAAGTTTAAACAGAGGCTTTTAGGCTTTTATTGTAGATGCATGCTAAAAAATTAGTTTCTAAGTGGATAGTCTTGCCACAGTGATCTGCGATCACCAATTGGCGATCGTCCATGTTCGGGGTTGATTGTCATTACCATAATCAGCAACCACAGGTAATGTAGAGTAAATTCTTCTCCAGTAGCGCTGAAAACATCCCCTCAGAGGAAGCACAATATTTTCCTATCATCATCATCATCATCATCATCATCATCACCTAAATGCATAATTTATTCCATGATTTCTCCGGGATGGTCTGTTGGCTCGCCAAGGTGCATCTGCCAACATTATGGAAGTAGAGTTGGCTCGAGTGTTAGAGCCGATTAAATTTAGAAAATCTTACACGTGGCTTCTAATTCTAGCTTCATGGAAGACGCAATTCTCATGTTTGCAACTGTACGACTCAGCATTCAAACCTCAGCATCAAAACGGCGCATTCCCCGCTTTAACCTTTAGCATCCAAACGGCGCATTCCCCTCTTTAACCTAGAAAAACTTGAGTCGTCTGCCACCAAGTAGACTTATGCAGTGGAAGTTAACAACTAACTGCTTTCTAACGTCTTTTTGGGATGGAAATTGTTGACCGTTCTTCCTAACCAATGGCTTTTGTTTAATCCCTGGACAACACAGTTTGCGATGTGAAAGACAATTTTGAAGAGGAAGGAAAACCAGATTTACAGATTTGCATGGGACAACGTTTAGACCGCGTACGAGCCCAGGATTCGATCCTTGGTTCACATTGGCAAGCGACGCGAGCTTTACCACTCGGCCATATTGACTCCCGGCAAAAACTGGATATTTTAAAATTTCTTCACTGTATACGGGGCTCAGAGCGCTAGTCCTTTGTCAGAGCATCATTTATCTTGACGAAGTTATTTGGTGAATCTCTTGAGGCTGGGCATGACCGGATACAGGTGTTCGCATAAGTCGATAAACACTTGAAATGGATAGTTTTTGAAAAAACTGTTCAGTACGTCGGCGAGTAGAATACAAACTTGTAGTAATGTTAATAAAAAATTATCATCGCCGTAAGTATAAGAAAAAGCGGAAGTTTCTTTTTCTTATCTTACGGCGCTGATAATTTGTTTATTAACATTACGACAAGTTTGTAATTGACATGCTTATGTATCCGTTTCTTGACAATTCGCGTTAGACAAGACATGCTTTTAGTTTGTCAAAATTGATATTTTGAATTCCGAAAAATCTTTGTGGCATTTTGTCAATAATACACCTGCATAAATTATTATAAACTTAAAATTGCTCTAAAATAAAATTAACCGTAATCTGTAGTTATTTGGTAAGTGGTTAG
Source organism: Palythoa heliodiscus (assembly GCA_025403565.2). Lineage (NCBI taxonomy): Eukaryota > Metazoa > Cnidaria > Anthozoa > Zoantharia > Sphenopidae > Palythoa > Palythoa heliodiscus. The sequence continues at coordinate 6,730 of JAOBYJ020485993.1, read as the reverse complement.
TTTGATTTTTTGAATTTTAGAAAAATAAATTACGAAATGAAGAGACAAAATAAAGAAAAGAAAACACCTAACGAAGCAAAGCTCCCGTTTAAATTAAATAAATCAATATAAACGTAAGAGTGAAATTTTGTCGGCTTCATACCAACTGAAACTGCAACTGAATTGTTGCGTGAGATTAAATTGATTCTGTTCTGCGAAAGAAACGAAAAACCCAAAAAGAGATTTTTCCTGGGTAGACAGCGGGCAGTATTCTAGTGTGAAGACCTGCTGCCCACAAGCACTATTTTTGAATCCTTTCCCAAAGAAACACAAAAGTCGCGAATCAGATTAATCCATTAATGAATCCCCGTCGCCAGCGAATTCACTGGATTCATAATCCCTTTTCTTATTTTACCAAAGAGCAAATATTCTCATTTTGCTTTCAGAATCAGAATTAGGATTTTTTCCAAAGAAATGCACCTTCGTAAAACCAAAAAATATAGTTTTCGTTTTGCAGACAATTGGCAGGTTTGTTGGCGCTGTGTTTTCAAAAACCCCAAGCATGTATATCATTCCACAATTAATTCAAATTAAGACAATGCAAAATTATAACTGAATTCGGAAGTTAATATTGAATTTTCTTAAAAGTCATCTGCTGGATACAGTTTTCATAAGTTGAGCAAGAGCTTAGTTGACACGGTTAAGATTGGTTGTGAAGTAACAGGAATTAAAAACACGAACAAGTACTGCTTTTTTATGTCACTCTACGAACAAATATTGCCATTTAACAAAAATACAATGCAATACAATACAATGCAACACTTTATTGTCACTCCCATGTATGGCCATAGGGCTTTTTCAGTGACAATATGACTAAATTAACTCATACATATACTGAATACAAATATACATCAGTAAAGTCCACCTACGTATCATAAGTTAAAAATATAAAACAATTGATCTGTATAGTTCTATATAAATAATACAACCAAATAAAATAATACCAAATTTGTGATTTAATCGGCTAAAAGCAAAAGTAGATTTCGGGCGAGTTTATTACAAAAAAGCCTTTTTGGAGTTTTTTCTTTAAGATCAGTAGAGACTGTTGCCAAGACCGTGTATACAAAACACCGCTAGCGTACGATCTGTTGACTCGCCTATCAGTAAAATGTAGAAATACGGCTGAATTCCTGGCTTGTTCTGGGCTCTTATTTATATCCGTTTACTGACAAGTTTACAAGTTGAGTTTATTTTATGGCTCAAGTAAATCATAATTTTTGTACGCAACATTTCCAAGAGAATACATCAGTATCATTGCGCACTAATCTCGCAACGGAACCAATGCGGTCCGGACACTGATGCATGCGAACCAGTTGTTTTATATTTCAAGTAGGGATGGCCTAACTTATATTTTAAGACTTTCCACAGATTTACATCAAGTGAGAGCTTGTTCCATTTATTTACAATTCCGCTATAGGTAAAAGATCTCTGCCCTGTTTTGTTTTACATAATGGTCAAAATTTAACTGCTAAGAAAATTGCGTTGTTCTACTACTTATCAGTTACGCTTAGGGAAGCCTCACATATCAATTTTGCCTACAAGAAACGTCAAGTTTTTGTTTCTCAGGAGACCCCCCACCCCCTTAGAAACGTTAAAAATATTTATCAATATTTTTGTGCTCTGAAAACATCGTAAAAGTCTTCAAGGTAAAAAAAGAATACCTTCTACGACTTTATTTAAAAGGTCTTCGAAAAAGTTTCCATCAGAGTCAGTTTTATCAGTAAATGCTTCATTAAAGATTTGATTCCGCTCAGACTTCTGCGAGTCTTCAAATTAAAAAACCAGTATAACTTATAACTGAATGCAATAAGCAACAAAACATAGAACATGTTCTGAAGAAAAAAGTTACATCATGCAGCTGTCTGCAGTTACAGCCAGCTTAACAGAAACGAATGAGCTTGTGATTTAGTCTGTGCACAAAATCTCATGTCTGATCCCAGACTACTATATAAACAACATAAGTTTTGTGAAAAATAGAAGGAACTGACCGATGAATTTTAGGCAAAAGTTATTTTATATTCCTTTCCAAGATGTTTCTAAAAATTTCAAAATTTTTAACCAAACTTTCGAATTTTCCTACGATGTGTCACAGAGAAACGTTACAGCTGCCAAAGTCTACCCCCCAAACGTGAAACTTTGACGTATCCTGTGTGCAAAATCGATATGTGAGGCTTCCCTAGTAACAAATTTCCAGTGCTATTTTTGTCATACATGCAAAAGCCATAACGGTACTAAGATTGATTCGACAGGGAGCCACTCGAGGCCCTTCAAAACTAGAGAAATAAATTGGTGATTTTTCTACGTGCATGCAGCCAATAGTACAAACTCGCATCTTTTCTCTTGGGTATTTTCTTTAACATGCAGTGATTATGAACACACAAAATTAACTGAATTCTATAAATAGCGGGTGTTTAGATAAAAAAAAACTTTTAGACAGTTTAAAATCATACTGTGAAAAAGGTTTTATAACAACAGAACGAACAATCTCCGATTTAAAAATGTTTGATTCTTGCTCTGAAAACATAAAGGTTTTTAAAAGAAAATCTTTACTTTTAACTTAAATCCTATTTTTAAATGTTATATGTGGGAGTTTTTTGTTCCAAAAGATCATAGAAGAAGCAGACTTATAACGCATTTGAAAAATAGGAAAACATTTTTGAGTTTGCAATCAAGACATATCTCGATCGATCACTGATCGTCTTCAATTGCAGGTGAAAGTTAAAAATAAATTATTAGTTATTTATAGCTTACAAAAAGAATGGTTTTAATAGTATCTACTACAATAGGCTGTCACATATAAAATAGATCACAAATGGCTAAAAAACCAAAGGCGAGTTAAGTGTCAAATACAGCGAATTCCGGCAATGTAAAGAAAATTCAAACAACAAAAGGTCAAAAAAGGTTGTCAGTTTAAATGAGGTACTTTAGTCTAATAAGAAACGAATGTTGTGAAAGCTTTTAAAAAAGCTTAAAGTCCCACATTGGATAAAAGACTATTGTATCTAGATTCTAGCTAAATTTAAAATATAATTTATATCTAAATATAATTTCAATTCACTGCCAACCAATAAAACAGTCTGTTGATTTTAATAAACAATTACTATCCACGGATAGTAAAACTTTGAAACGACGACTAAGAAGCTATCGAAGTATACGTTAACTAAAAGAAAGAGATTCACAATTTGGTTAAAATGCGATCAGATAACTTTGTAACCCCAATGCAATTGTGAAGCATTTTGTATAATCGTTAATTGTCAAAGATGAAACACTCCCACATGGCGACACAAAACAAGTTTTTATTGTTCTCTACAAGCGTTGTTATCAAGGAAACCTTGCCTTGATCTATGACAACAAGAAGTACCATTAAAACATTTAATCTATGTCTTTTAATGGAATACTCCGACTAAGGCCCAGTTCAAACGTCGCATTTCTCATGTGCCAAATCTAATGCAAATGAGGTAGAATAATAGAATTTGCTCATTAGCATTAGCATTAGATTCGGCACATGTGAAGTTCGACGTTTGACCTGGGCCTAAGCTGTATCTAACGAAGTGCCCTGAACTTGAAAAAAAATCAGAGCAAAGAAAGTTTTCACTCCTGAAAATCAACTCCTGCATTTTATTTTACCCATGACAATGATGAAAACGTTTCCTTGAACTGAATGGTGTCCATTCATTTCAAAATGCAAAATCCTCTATTTTTCTTGTGTGCTGTAATAATTAGATTGGGTACGGCTGTTGAAAAGCCCATCAGTGTTAATCAAGAGTGTGATAGTGAGAATTATCGAGCGGCTTTGCTCTTTACTGTCGAAAACAAAGTTCTCCCAGGAAGCGTTGCTGAAATAACTACAGTGGATAGCTCCTTGATGTGTGCTAGAAAATGTCTTCGAGAAACCTGGTGCATTTCAATAAACTACAAAGCGAGCAGTTCCAGCAAAAATTGTGAACTTAACACAAAGGGGTTAATGAACAAGCAGTTGAATGAAGTTGAAGCAGAACAGATTTTAGCTCCTAGTAATTCGTATCTATTCAGCCAAATACGACCCTTAAAGGTAAGAATCTATACAAAACGATGCAGCTGTTTTCTTGAAGGAATTCTCTCACAAAACGTACAACGAAACCCAGTTAATACAACATTAGTTTAAAACAAATCTACATATTAGCAATATAAATCATCAACATCGTTAAAGAGTATTTTTTGCAGCTCTTTTAAGTTAATAATTGTTGATTATCTGGCTCAAACTAACATCTTTATCCCAACTGATCACTCTTTAATTCTCATACATTTAAAAGCAATTTTTGTGGCCGAAGCCAATATGAAAAGTAGGAAGCATAAAGAATATGTGCAAGAGTGAGAAATAAAATTTTACCCTTTAAAACTGTATTCATCTTTCTAACACAAAAATATTTCATTTTAAAAAATATTGCCTGAGGGTTATCAAGCCGCAGTTCGCTTTTATGATATTTCATTGGCTCTTTTTCCTAATAGGCTTCTTGCGACAGCAAGTGGTGCAGCAACGGGGGTACGTGTCACGTGCAGTGCGATAAAGTTTTATGCACGTGTTCCCTTGGATATTACGGGGACAAATGCGAGTGTGAGTTTATCCTCCAACTCTATACCTATAAACTATCTTATAAAATGCAGTTGAAAAGTTGCCCGGAAAATTTGTTCATGTAACTAGTGACTCTTATCGAAAAATAATGCCATTTGTTATGTCAGATAGCAAACTACAAACCGTCTCTCATAATTATTATGTGCTGATACTGTTTTACGCATAAGTGAACTGCAGAAGAGGTTGAACACGGTTCGAAAGGGACCATGGATTACACTTTCAACCAATCAGGAAATCTCTGAGTGAACACAAATACTGAGAGATTTCCAGGTGTGGCGCTCCACACAATTAGCCAATAACAAAACGAGCAAAGGACTGGGAACGAATAATTAAAATCGATTAAATCGAAAAATGAGGCCCGCCATCTGAAAGAGCAGCAAAACATTAGTAAGTTTACCAAATCTGAGAGTCATCGGTTCAAACGCAAAGACATGCATGCCTTTGTGTTTAAACCGATGACTCTCAGATTTGGTAAGCTTAATAATGTTTAGCTGCTCTTTCAGATGGTGGGCCTCATTTTTCGATTTAATCGATTTTAATTATTCGTTCCCAGTCCTTTGTTCGTTTTGTTATCGGCTAATTTTCTTAGTTATGTAACCATTGGTCTCACGTGTTTGAATAATGCCTGACGGCATTGTCGAGAGAGTTGTAGATTTTGTAGACAGATAGTAACGATAACAATAATCAACTGACGTTGATTTTGGCTAGTTTGCAAGAAATTTAAGTGTGGCGTGGTTTATTTGAGAAGTTATCTAATCTACCCAAACTCAGCTTGTTAAGATTAAAATAACCGAATTGTTGGAACATCATTTAGATATTTAATTTACGTCTGAAGAATCATACATATAAAAAAATCTTAGGAACCTGTAAGACAAACATATATTTTTTTAAGTGTCACTTTTGTAGCCTAGAGGACCGGCTATAATAGAGGGTGAAAGAACGACAAATGTGTCTTTGCCGGCTCGGTGTTTTTGATATAGGATTTAGTAAAAAGAAATTAGTTTGCAGTTTAGCAAAAACACGAAAAAAAAAACTAGAAAGGAGACGATCGCGTGCAATGATCCAATTAATTAAGAGATAATGTCTGTAGTTTTTATCCATTGCACTTCTGTGCGTTTTCTTCACCATGACGTGTGCATTGTTTTAATCAGCAACTACAACTGCATTTTGTAAACTTGCGTACAGCGGGAAAAGGAGATTTTTAGAAATGTCAGCTTTAAGGATGGGTTTAAAATGCCTTTTTAAAAAAATGCGGAGATAAAGATTCTTACTAAGAATGTCAGCTAAAAAAATAATGTCGTAGAAGTAGACTCGCTTTAAATTGATAGTTATTTTACAATTTTTTTAAATATCATGCAGAATGTTGCTGTGAGCAGCTTGAAATTGCCGTGAGCAACCTGAAATTGCTATGACAAACTTGAAATTGCTGCCGCGACCGTGAACAGCTCGAAATTGCCGTTGGCAACTTGAAATTGCCGTGAGGAAAGTCAAAATTGCTGTGCCGAATCAAAATTGTCGTCTGATATTTGTGCGACTTGCGGACGAACTTGCGCGTCAGATATTCCGGAGCGCTACCCTTGACACACTTGAATGCTAACACGATATCTCTATAGCGCAGTTGTTCACTTACCGGCAACCAGTATAGCTGTTTTAATGCTGATGTCAAGTGATCATACTTTTTTGTTCCGGTGATGATACGCGCAGCAAAGTTTGGGCCCCAGGGAAAGTCGCGCCGCTACGTTGCAAGCGTTGTGGTCCCTGATAGTGATGCTAGACAGACCTGACTAGTGTCAAGGGAGACGCGTACTTGGGTTTGAGTCAATACCAAATTTTTTCCGATGAGCGCGTTGGAAAGACAAAGAGTGTGATCATTTTTGTAACTGAAGAGTGGATAAAATCTTTATTAAGCTCTTTCCATGGTGTTTTTATATTTCTACTTTTAGTTGTTATGTTTATGTTAATAGTTTTCTAAACAGTATTTATAAAGCATGAAAACAAGCATAATCTTTTACAATTTACTAATCTAATCTGAGAACTGAAAGTCAACACTTAAAAATATAAAGTTATTAATTAATTAAT
>JAOBYJ020484990.1:1461-14247 GCA_025403565.2 Palythoa heliodiscus | reverse complement strand
TGCTCTGGTTTCAAGGAATCATACTAAAAATCTGTAAGGGCTTCAGCTAACGCCGCAGAAAAATCCTCCTCACTAAATCGCTTCGAAATGTTGTGAAATATGATAGCCAATAAGAACGCAGCGAATTATAAGTATTGTTTCTCGACCAATCAAAAAAACGCCAGAATCTGGCATTGGAACATACGATCCGTTAAGCAAATGCATCATGCCCTCCTTCTAGCGTCAGATTACAGAGAATGAGGACATGATCGCAGTTAGGGCTACACTAAAGCAACTAGTCACTTCAGGCACACCAAAAATTGAGAAATATGTTGAATTTTTATTTTTTATATCGGTTCCGGTGGTTCCGGTGGTTTCGTTCCGGTCGTTCCGATTGTTTCGTTCCGGCGGTTCCGGTGGTTTTGGTGGTTCCGGTAGTTTTGTTTCGTTCCGGTGTTCCGGGTTTTAGTACATGCCTGGACAGGTTCTAATCTATCCATGCATGAAAAGCAGTAAAATTAAAAACAAAATGTTCATAATGAACTATGAAGGGATTCGATCGTTATGTAATAGTTCAATAAAATTACGACAGGTTATATACGTAATTTGCCTTTAAGAATTAAACTATCCCTTACTTTCAAATAAAGTCTCATAATGAAGGAAAGCAACTGTTGCAATTGCATTTTATGTTAAAGAATAAAGGAAAGAGGTTTTGCACCGCAAGTTTCAGCATTTGGTTTATCAATTATCTGTTTATTTACTTTTGGACGTCCGGGTCGTAAGATGTCATCATTAACGCCACTGGCGAGACATTTATATTCTTCCTAACGTCGGTGATAAGTGAAACTAGATTCTTCGGAGTGGAACTTTCTGCCTAAAATAGGTTTTTATACAAGCCAATCTTTAGTTTTAGGATTATTTAAAGCGAAAATTATTGATAACACGTACTTTAGAGTGAAGTCCGCGTCGCACTCCTGTTGCCTTTGCATTTCCACACTCGGAGTCTTTATTCCATTCGAAAACTATATCGCCATCGCTCAAACGTCATATATAAAATGAAGTTTACTTCACCAGAGAAAAGTCTGAAAATTATAAGTTTGAAAATATCGGCAACAACCAAGTAATAGGGGAAAACCACGAGTATAGCACAGGTCGGTTCATTCCACGCAAACTTGCATCAAATTACAACGTTTTGCTGTGACACCGCTGAACTTCGTGTTTTGAGCACCGTGGCTCAAATATTACGGGAAATATAGCGTCCGTAGTTACGAAATTTCAAGAAATATTTTTTATTCCTTAAATGCATACAATAAGGCCGAAATTTTTACAGCAACCTACTATTAACTTACTTAAACAAATACTTAAAAATTATTGCCAATTTTGTTTCGTGCCCTCAGCCGTAAGTAAGACTTTAAAAGTTCGACATTCACTAACTTGTTGGAGCTCGTATTCCTATGACAAAATATTTTGCAGAATATTTAATTTGTTGTGAATACATCATAAATCTAAATTATTGAAAGCAAAGGGACGCCTGCTGTTTAAGGGGAAAGCCCTACGGTTGCTTAAATACCTTTAGCCTACCGTAAACAAAGAAATTAAAAATAACTTGCTATTCAGTGATCGAGTTAGTTCGGCCTAGAAATCAGACATGAACTTTGTTCTTGAATTAGGCGACCCTCAAAGTTTAGGGTAAGTAGATCATTCATTAAATTTACAGGTGTTTCTTGGTAATGTATGTACAAGTATGCAATTGTCTTTAACGCTTAATAACTATGTAATTCTTTGATAATTAAAATATTTTGCGGCAAAGACAAGTGCAAATGCTAAATCTAATTCAACTACTGCGTAACTCACAAGATCGTTGCCTATGAAAAGATCGTTTGGTGCAAACAAATTGTTATCAAGGCAAAGTTTACATCAACTTTCTGTAGAATGTGTCTTAGTCGAAATTGTCGAGAAACTGCTTATGTTTTGCAGTAAATTAATGTAATGACGTATATGACGCGGTTAGCAACGAGGCTTTCTTTACCTATTCAACCGACTATTCAAGCAGGAATATATATATGTTGGCCTGGAATGCAATTTCCACGGACTATGATATTCCCGGGATTTCTACTAGATATGTACTTATTTCGATTTCACTAAACAACTTTTAAGTTTTAAAAACTCTTCAAATCCACCATAAAAAAGGTTAAGTAAGACAAAGCTACTATGTATCATTTAAGTTACTGGTAAACTAAAATATGATAAGTGTGAGTACAACCGTGTAATTTATAAATTACATAAATGCGGTTTTCAGTAGAAACTTTCTAGTGTGTCTGCAACTTGATAATAATGTATAAAACATTTCTCCCACAAACAAAAGTTTCATTAATTATTTATTTTTTGGTGATATCTGAAAAAGACCTTGCTTGTTTGATGTTAGGCAATTCGATGGAATATAGTCAATGTTAATTCTTGTCTTTTAATGTCCAAATATATTTACTAAGCTATATATATTATATATATACAGTTCTAGGCTATGTTAGTTCATCACGCAATGTCGAACTTTAAAAATATGCTTTGTAAGCACATTGTTTGAAATGTCGATGGTTAACATAAATCTAGAAACTCTTACACAGAAAACGTAACGTAAACACTATATTGATAGCTCAGTTGTGAATCAATAAAATTGTAGTTTTCATTGCTTTATGGCTTTGATCTTTTCTAGAAGTGGTTCAAATTTTGATAGTTTCAAAGGTTTGATTTTTAAAGTTAAAAGCCGTAGGGTTTGACATTTTTAAGATTTTTTAAAATATTGATATAATCGTTGCATTGTTTGGCATCACAGCTCTGCTATTAATTTTATAGTTTAAACAAAGATAAAAGCCTGAGAATGCATATACAAAGATTTTTCTCTTCACCTCACAGGACAGATCGTATCAGTTCTATTTAAAATGATATTTGAATTAAGTTTAATAACTTATTAGAAGGAATAAAATTCATAGCTGTAAAAGTACATTGATTTTATACTAAAAGATGTTAACTTGAGGCTCAGTTGAAAACAAGCTTCTCCATCCTTATTTGTCATCAACGTAAGTTTGAGAGGAGCAATACCTCTTTAAACAGCAAAAAAATTGTCACGGTCCGGCCGCTATTTCTAGTATACCAGTATTTCACGGAATTTATATAATGGTGACTGATTTAGTATAAATTTGAGTGTGTTTTGTAGTAGTGAGAAACTTGGTTTCAAACCTTTTTACTTGAAGGCAGTCAAGATCCAAAATTTCACCGTTTTGATAATCCTTAAGAGCGTGGTCTGCCCAGAGCGTTAATTCTATTTCACTTTCACTTGCATCAGCGATGAGGATTTTTCTAAAATGTTCTTTTCTGCCGTCAAAGGTTTTTTGTTGCTCCTTTTCGTTGATTTCTTTTATCATCGTAGTAACGTTTACAAAGGTTCTGTCCTCTGTTGTTGGAATTTGCGATAAAGGGATTGGTTGTCTTTTGTAAGATTTGTCCGTTAATAAGATTTCCGAGATGGTGGAATTTGTTGATAACCGAAATTCTATTGGGTCTGCGCCTGCCCAAGATTTTGTTGCTCAGTTATATCAGCAAATTTTAAGGTATTTTTAGCCATTTTTTGGCTAAAAAGGCGTTCATTTAAAAACCTTTCGGAAAGAGTTCCCAAGCTCAGCTGGTTTAAAATCGAATCCATGGTGAGCAAAGCCCTTTCGTGCGCTAGAAACAAAATGGCGGATCATCAACATCATAGGACGGTTACCGCTGACCGATGTACTCCATGTTCGCAAAATCAACTTCCAAACTGGCTATTAAACTCGTGCCCAAACCTACTCGGCCAAATTGAACACAGGTACTACAGACGATTAGTTCGCAGTAATAGGGAGAGAGGGAGTTCGACATAAGACAGCATTGGCTTTCCATAGTCATCGACTAGGGAGTGTCAAAGGAATTTTGATTTCGTAGTCAGCGTTGCGAGAATGGCAGGTTTACGGATTTCTGATATCGCAATTCATATATCCCGTTTTGATAAAGATCACATCAAAAACAAACATTTCAAAGTTTGCGAAGGAAAGTCGACTTTTCATGAAGGTATATCCTGGAAGAAGGTGACACAGCTGTTGAAAATGAGTGTTAAATCCGGAGTATGTGAAACTAAGGGTAATTGTATGAAACCTCGCAGCTTTATTTTTTATTTCGTGGGGACGGAAGTTTTTGGCAAAAGTATGGGTGGGGATTCATGTGAGTGTGTTCGTTTTTGTTGTGAGTGTATAGAATATTCCGAGGGGGCTACTGTTGTAAAGTTAAAAACTTGCTATCCTATTCGTCGGAGTGACGTGCCGTCCGTTGCTTTTAATTTCTTGCAGTGCCGTAATGTCAGTATTTGTGAATGTAGTTCTGATGTTCGTAAAACTTGTTGCTGATAAAGCTGAGCGATGGTTTAAAACCTGCTTTTGTTGTAATAATTTGTAAAGGGTTGTTAAAATTTTGCTTTGTGAGATTTCATAGGGTTGAATTTTGGAATGCGCAACCGAGAATGATTTTAATATACTTTTTATGAGAAATGTAAAAATTTAATAACCTGCGATTTCACATTCTCCGGTTTTAACAGTGTCTTTTGATTACTGATACCTTTCTGGAGTTTATGCCTTTATGAAAAGTCAATCAGTACTGAACTTGAAGTTGGAATGGAGGAAGAAGTTGGTCGCGGTGAAATATCTGGAAAAGTGTTGCGCAAAATATATTGAAATGGAAGTGATGACAATGAGAATGTTTTATTGCAATAATTGGTCAATTACTATGTAATGAGGAAAGTTGCACTGATTATAGCAATTATGGAAGGAACTGAAGAATTTTCAAGTTTGTCTGGAAAGAATATTTTGCTTTGGATGGGACACGTTTTTTCAGTGGATTACAAGAGTGGAAGACATACAATGTTGTGAAACAGAAATGAAAGCCAGTTACAAATATTAAACTGAGTTTTAAAAAAATACAGAAGTAAACTTTGAAAACAAATCGGAGTTGTGTTGAACAGAAAGAAGAAATGTTACGAATTTTAGAAGATGTTATCATTTCATGGAAATGCAGTTTTGGTTCAAAGAAAACTATGGCCGAAGAATGCTGGCGATTAATTACGGAACTGGACATTTGAAAATTAAGAACAAGTTAAGAAGAATTAACAGAATGAAATTTTTATACTGAATAAATATTTCAAACTTTTATTTTACTTTATGGACAGATGAAGATTTAGATGTTATAAGTTGAGAATAATATTTTATATCAAAGACGCACTTGTTTAATAGTTGTTTTTATAGTTCTGGAAAAGTAATCAAGTCTTTCGAAATATTAGGAAATGAGAATGATTGAAGAAATATTTGTTGTCTTTGATGTGATTATTACTAAAACGTGATAATGATATGAAATGCGATATCACAATTTCGTGAATTGGTGAAACATTTAAGAACATTGAACATTAACTGATTAAAATTGTGTGTTATAAACAATGTTGTGGAAAGGGATATTGGTACTGAAAGCTGAATAAACTAATGAAATAAATGCTACTTACGTGATTCCGGAATGACATTTGGTGGATATTTGAAGGCATTTAAGCGATTATAAAAACTTTCGTTTGCAAATGAGTGGATTAAAGAGACCAAGTGTTTAGTCTGTGGGTTGGGATTCCCAGCCACAGGAAACTTTTTGAAATTCCCAATTGGAATTTATAAGGGAACTTACCCATAACTGGGAAAAAACTGGGACATACAATTTCATATCTGCGGAAATGTTGGGATGCTATTGATTCCCAAGAACCAATTATTAGGGTTTTTTTGGAAAAAAGAGTTGCTTTCCTTTTTTCTCCAACCCTGTGAAAACTATTGGATTCGTTTTCCTTGCTTTTCCCAAAGACGAGAATAACATGGGAGTATTTTCCCAAACCAATCCCAAGGTTGAGAATAACATGGGATCATTTTCCCATATCGATCCCGGGGTTGAGAATAACATGGGATCATTTTCCCATAGCAATCCCAGGTTGAAATAAACATGGGTTCATTTTCCCATACCAATCCTAGGGTTGAGAATAACATGGGATCATTTTCCTAAAGGAAACCCAGGGTTAAAAATAACATGGCTTCATTTTCCCATACCAATCCCAAGGTTGAGAATAATTTGGGACCATTTTCCCATACTAATCGCAGGATTGAGAATAACATGGGATATTTTTCCCATACCATTCTCAGGGTTGAGAACAACATGGGATCATTTTCCCATACCAATCCCAAGGTTGAGAATTATATGAGGTCATTTTCCCATACTAAACCCAGGATTGAAACTAACATGGGATCATTTTCCCTTACCATTCTCAGGGTTGAGAATAACATGGGATCATTTTCCCATACCAATCCCAAGGTTGAGAATAATATGGGATCATTTTCCCATACTAATCCCAGGATTGAGAACAACATAGGTTCATTTTGCCATACCAATCCCAGGGTTGAGAATAACATAGGTTCGTTTTCCCATACCAATCCCAGGGTTGAGAATAGCATGGGATCATTTTCCAATATCAATCCAAGGGTTGAGAATAACATGGTTTCATTTTCCCATACGACTCCCAGGGTTGAGAAAAACATGGGATCATTTTCCCATATCAATACAAGAGTTGAAAATAGAATGAAATCATTTTCCTATACTAATCCCAGAGTTGAGAATAACATGGGATCATTTTCCCTTATCAATGCCAGGGTTGAGAATGACATGGGTTTATTTTCCCATACCAATCTCAGGGTTGAAAATAGCTTGGGTTCATTTTCCCATACCAATCCCAGGGTTGAGAATAACAGGGGATCTTTTTCCCATATCAATTCCAGGGTTGAGAACAACATGGGATCATTTTCCCATACCAATCCACGGTTGAAAACAACATGGGTTCATTTTCCCATACCAATCACAGGGCTGATAATAACATGGGATCATTTTCTCGTATGAATTCCAGTGTTGCGAATAGCATGGAGTCATTTTCCTACACCAATCCCAAGGTTGAGAAGAACATGGGTTCATTTTTCTCCATACCAATCCCAAGGTTAAGAATAACATGGAATAATATTCCCATACCACTCCCAGGGTTGAGAATAACATGGGATCATTTTCCCATATCAATCCCAATGTTGAGAATAACATGGGTTCATTTTCCCATACCAATCCTAGGCTTGAGAATAACATGGGAGCAGTTCCCCATATCAATCCCAGGGTTGAGAATAGCATGGAGTAATTTTCCCATATCAATCCCAAGGTTGAGAACAACATGGGTTCATTTTCCCATACCAATCCCAGGCTTGAGAATAACATGGGATCACTTTCTTATACCAATCCAGGGTTGAGAACAACATGGGATCATTTTCTTATACCAATCGCAGGGTTGATAAAAACATGGACTCAATTTCTTACATCAATTCCAGGGTTGAAAATAGCTTGGGATCATTTTCCCATAATAATCCCAAGATTGAAAAGAACATGGTTTCATTTTCCCAAACAATCATCAGGGTTTAGAATAACATGGTTTCATCTTCCCATACCAATCCCAAAGTTGAAAATAACATGGGATCAATTTCCCATATCAATCCAAGGGTTGACAATAACATAACATGTTATTCTCAACCCTGGGCTTGCTATGGAAAAATGATCCCATGCTATTCTCAACCCTAGGATTGGTATGGTAAAATTATCCCATGTTATTTTGAACCCTGGGCTTGCTATGGGAAAATGATCCCATGCTATTTTCAATCCTGAAATTGGTATGGTAAAATGATCCCATGTTATTCCCAACCCTAGAGTTGGTATGGAAAAATCAATCTAGGATATTTTCAACTTTGGTATTGATATGGGAAAATGATCCCATGTTATTCTCAAACCTAGGATTGGTATAGGAAAATCATTTTAAGATATTTTCAGCTTTGGGATTGACATAGGAAAATGATCCCATGATATTCTAAACCCCGGGATTGGTATGGGAAAATGATGTGGTCTTTTTCCCATATCAATCCCAAGGTTGAGAATAACATGGGTTCATTTTCCCATATCAACAATCCCAGGATTAAAAATAGCATGGAGTCAATTTCCAATACTAATCCCAGGGTTGAGAATGACATGGGTTCAATTTCCCATACCAACCCCATGGTTGAAAATAACATGGGATCGTTTTCCCATATTGATCGCAGAGTTTAGAATAACATGGGATCATTTTCCCATATCAATCCCATGGTCGAGAATAACGTGGGTTTACTTTCCCATATCATTCCTAGGGTTTAGAATAACATGGGATTATTTTCCCATAGCAAGCCGAGGGTTGAGAATAGCATGGGATCATTTTCCTACACCAAGCCCGGGGTTGAGAATAACATGGGTTCATTTTCCCTTACCAATCCTAGGATTGAGAATAACATGGGTTCATTTTCCCATACCAATCCAAGGGTTGACAATAACATGGGATCATTTTCCCATATCAATCCCAGGGTTGAGAATAACATGGGTTCATTTTCTCATACCAATCCCAGGGTTGAGAATAGCATGGGTTCTTTTTCCCACACCAATCCCAGGGTTGAGAATAGCATGGGATCACTTTCTCATACCAATCCCAGGGTTGAGAATAACATGGGATCATTTTCTCATATCAATTCCAGGGTTGAGAATAACATGGGATCATTTTCCCATACCAATCCAGGGTTGAGAACAACATGGGTTCATTTTCCCATACCAATCCCAGGGCTGTTCGGAGATACCGTGTGCGAGGCACTGCAAAGTAAGTACATGCAAAAAATGCCTATACTGTACACAGTTTAATCAGTTTATAAAAAGCTTTTCTTGATGAATAGTTGGAATAGTTAGGGTTAAATCAATTATTTCGATCTAAGTTTTAAGTTTTTTAATTAATTTGTCAAGACATTTCGGGAGTAACTGGTGTCGTTTTTAGCACGATCAATGTCTTGCGTTCATTTTGAAGGTCCAGCTAATAACTGATTTCTTCCTTTTTACATTCAGAGGAGGAAATAAATGACAACGATTCAATTGCAGATCTGGATTCCAGAGACGCCGATTTTTACCAAACTCGGCTTGTCGTATGGAAAAGCAGTGCGCTTTAAAAAAGAATTTGGAGCAAAACAACAATTTAAGCTCAGCGCTGCACTGCCATCTTCGCCCGCGCCAAAACCCACAATGGCGGACATGTCTACCTTCAGCCCAGAGATAAGACGACTTTATTTGGAAAAGTAGGTCTTTGGTTTTAGTTTTGGTATAGTACAAACAACTAATGTTTTCATTATTTGTATTAGTATCAGTATTAAACATTTGAATATTGTCAGTAATTTAGCTCCCACTGCTCTTTAACTATTACGACAAGTTTGATGGTTGATTAAATAGTTTCCAGATTGCTAAAACTTGCATCATTTATGAACTTTTCCTAGGAGGAAGAGAATTTGAACGCTGGCTACATTGAAATGGGGCGATAACCTACCTAAATTTAACAGTCCAGAAAGCAAAGCAGAATTAAAAGCGTTTGCTGAAGAAATTGCTCAAGAATGCAGCATCCCAGAAATTAGCTTTAATGAAGAAGGAATTGCCAGGCATATACAAACATTCTACAGTGAGCAGAGACGGTATCGGAAGAATAAAAAACCATCAGTGTCACCAAAGGTTTGTGTCTCGTGTAGAATATTTAAAATAGTAACATAAGACATACTCCAATTGCTAGAGCATAATTAATATTTAAAAGCTGTTCAGCAATTTGGTCACTGTTTTGTTGTCGTTTGATATAAAATAGTTATCTTGTATCCCAGATAATAAAGTTTTTTTGCCACTATATGTTTTCATTAAACCAGCCTTAAATAGGAGCGAACCATTGGAATTTTGAGAGGGGTTGGAAGATTTGGGGAAAAAAAATCCCGCAAGACTTGCGAAGCAAGAAAAAATTCGTGCAGCGAAAAGCAGCCACAGAGAACCTCCGTATTTTTACAAAATAAATACCTACAAAATAAATATCCTACCCTATCTTAGAGAAACACCGTATATACCAGTGTACAAGCCGAGAATTTGACCTTAATTTTTGGCCCTAAAATCGAGGAGTCGGCTTATACAACGAGCACCAACTTTTGAAAAACAGAAATAGGGAAAACATTTCATATTATTTTATTTACCCCATGTGGCATAAATCAAACACTGTACAAATAATTTTAACTATGACAAGATGCTGACAACGTACGATGTTCATGAAACTTGCACATTTTGTCTTGGGTATTTCATTGAGCGTGACCTCGGCCTTCTTCCAATCTCCACTTGTTTTTTATCAACGCTGCACTCTCTTGCAGCAGAGGAATTATTCACTTGTTTTGCAAAAGGAGTAACTTTCAGCTTGAATGCAGCATCATATCGCATTCATTTTGGTTTTCCAAACATAATTGTTTTCCTTGCGCTCCAAACACAATGTGTGCACTCGTCTGGAAAATGCATGATTTCATCTGTTTACGTCATGGGTCAATGCAGAATGAGCAGTACTGATTGGCCAACCAGGCTTTTTTCCTGCCCTCCTGCGTTGCACGTGCTTTGGATGAAGTTTTTTTAAATCATGATATTTCTTTAAATTTAAATTTTGACTGCTCGTACACAAACGTCATTTTTTTTTACTTTTGCATGAGAACTGTTTTGAAATTTCAAATTCAGCTTTTTATGCAGATATAAAAAATATTTTTTTAATCTTTTTAAACTTCCAAAAGGGGAGTCGGCTTTTACAGAGGATAATACCTAAAACCCACTTTCAAGAGCAACTATCTAAACAATGATAAATGGGTATGTTATTGTTGATAAGGCGCAGTCAGACTAATATTGATTTATTTTCTAGACTGTAACTGCAAGCTCTGAGCCAAAGAAACACAAATTGGAAAATGTAAATGCAAGTATCTGGATTCCATTCCGAGTTGTGACAGCATCTCTTCATCTTGATCAAATTCCTTAAATGGGCAACTTATACACATGTATAGCTCCTATACTATTTTCTGATTTCAATTTCCTGAGATTCTTTTGGATAATTACTGTTTTTGTTTAAGTTTCCAAAATTTCCAAGACACCTGTAAGGTGGTATAACATAGTGAAAGGTGTAGCGGGCTAGCAGATAGGTGTTCCAGGTTAGTGGAGTATCCAGTCATTCAGGTATTGATGAGTGTCCACTTCCCTTTTCTTATCTGATGATTGGGTAATTTGCAGTATAAAGATAAATAAAATAGTATTTCCCATCTGTTAAGACATTGCTGATAGATGTCATGCTAACATATTCAAAAATGTGCAACCTGTTATACCCTGTTTAGTGGAGACATCAAGGAAACAACTCCAATAAATCTGTTGACATTTATTAGGATGCTCAGAGATAGACTAAGAATGAATCATTGGCTGAAATGTGAAATGGTCTTTTTTATTACACTGCAATTGGAAAAACCACTTTCAACTCATCAGTTTTAATATACAAGACACAAAAGTCATATCTGGGTTTCTTATGTTGCTTTTATTTTACAGTTGACAGCATCTGAGAAATCAAGTGAAGGTTCCATTTCTAGTGGGGGGGGAGTGTAGAATCTGCTGGTGGTGGTGATACAGACATTTTGGAAGATGAAGAAGAATCTCACTGGGGTGACTCACCAATCCCCTCTAGCCAACTTTCAAAAGTGTTAATTACTCCAGATGCTTGGCCTTTAAAGGTCAATCAAGTGATTGTAAAAAAAGTATTTGGAAAATTATTGGCAAGGGATGAAATTGTTGATGTGCTTAAGAAAAAATTTTCAGTGGCACAAAAAAATTTGACTAGCCTTACACCAACAGTACTTATTAGCGTACTGGCAAAAAAACTTGTGGCAAACAACTACTGCAAAGTAAAAGAAGGAGAGGTAAAAGATCTGAAAGAAGATATAACTGTACTTAAGGAAATTGAACTTTGAGCACAGTGTATACCACACAGGAGTAGGTAATATGGTTTTTGTGTTCCAAAATTAGTTACTAAAAATGACCTCTAAGTTTTGGTCTCTTCAGTGTACCTTTGATCCACAATTAATCATTTTTACCTGTTGCAGAAGTGATTGGTTTGTGTGGACTTTCCCACTTTTTTGTACACTGTAAAAAGCCTGACTACTTAGATTAAAACTATGGCTTCATTTTGTACCCTCTGTGGGAGTTGTAGAATATTTAATAAAGTTTATTTTATATTTACAGAATTGTGGTTATGATTTATGAATATAAAGAGAAGAAACACTGAATGGGAAGATTGTAGCAAAACCAGATAATATTGGAGCACAAAATACATACTGGAGGGAAATTGTTGGAACATCAAATACATGCCCATTACAGTAAAGGGAAAATGGTGGGTGGTTCATGTCCCACTAATTATGTTTTTGGTATCATGTTCCCATTTTGGGAAATTCCCAGGTGATAACCATAAGCATTAAAAACCCACCAATGCCCTTTCTATTCCCTGACTGCCACTAAAAACTTTCCTGTGATACAAACCCATGTCATTGTAAATACTGGGACATAAAAACCTAATTTCTGATGATTTAATGGGACAGAGAAAACCCATGCTAGTGCATTTATTGGGGCATTAAAACCCGATTTCTGGGAATTCAATAATACATAAAAACCCATGGTAATGTAATTATTGGGACATTTAAAACCCGTGTGGGAATTCAATGGGACATATAAAACCCATGCTAGTGTAATTATTGGGACATTTAAAACCCATTTTCGGGAATTCAATGGGACATAAAACCCATGCTA
>JAOBYJ020484135.1:0-14251 GCA_025403565.2 Palythoa heliodiscus | reverse complement strand
ACCAAGTTCAAGAAAAAGAAGATAAAAGAATCATTACAAATCAAAATATTTTAAATACAGTGAGTCTTTGTAAATAACGCTCGTAAAATAAAGTTGAGTCACAGAACTTGAAACTTCATTTTATTTATTTTTCTTATACAAGTTTCACATACAGTAACAGAGGAGTGCTTCCGGGCCAAATACAAGATTTTAGGTAACATCTACATATTTTGTACATTATAACTCCCCGTTCAGTATCGTTGTCAACCAAGAAAACTCTTCCAACCATTTCATTTGGAAAAGTCATCGGCGTTTTTTTTTCATCGTAATCTTTGTTGTAGCTATTGCTTTTCGACTTCTGCTTTGAACCCTTACTATTACCAGTCGAAGATGATTTTGTGACAAACTTATCCATGTTAATATTACATTTACATTACAAAGTTATCCGTGATTCGTGACAAACTTTCAAAATGTCCAAAAACATTTTATCTGTGGTATGGCTGCCTGACCTTCATGGCTTTAACGGAATAGTACTGGGTATGACACTCATGAAACGTTATGTACAAGGACGATCGATATTGAGGAAGTTAAATGCAGAAGAGCAACACTGAACATATCCACATAATGATATTTGTTACATTTCAAAATACTTCAATTTTAATTACCAATAGAATGCAAAATGTTGAGTGGGTATACGTAGGTATCTATTTGTTGCGCAAAATGACTCGTTGGCCAAATGCTACGGCCCGGCGGGCTTCCGCTGGAAATATAACACTTGCCCGGCGTATTTTTCAACTTGTCCTGGGCGTCCGGGCCCAACATTTGTCAGACCCTGCCCCTGTTCTCCTCCAAAACTATTATAGTTACAAAGATATCTGGTAAAAATATTTCTCTTACTGTATTGTCACATCGCTGATAATTGATTTTACAAATGATTATACTTTATTAATTTGAGATCTAATAAAGTTACAATAATTGAAACTTTTGTTTGTTTTCTAGAGGCCTGAAGTTGTAGAAGATTTTGTAAGAAATTTTCTTGTCAAGATGGGCATGATGAGAACTCTTGATTGCTTTCAGACTGAATGGTTTGTGCAGTTTATTTTCTTACTTCTCAAACAAGTGTCAAGCTATCACACTGCAAGGACAAACAGTTTTTTATTATGACAATAACAATAAGTAAAGACAAAGGATTTGGTAAAATTAGCCAATCCCACATGAGAGCTTTTCCATACCCTAGCTGGGTTCCCAGCATTACAGTACCTTGTAACTCAGTAGTAATCATGATAATGATGATAAATTATGATGATAGGACAATAACATGACTTCTGGAGGGAATATAGTTTATTTGTGGCCCAAGTAGCATCATTTGCACCTGAGCCCAGTGACGGTGCAATAATGCTACAAGGGCACAAATAAACTATATGCCTGACAAAAGTCATGTCATTATGATCATTATCACCACTACACAAGGCCAAATCATCCAAAATTTTGAACGTTTTATTGACCATCCCTTTTTACGGTCCGTATGGGAAATGTGCAGGCTGCAAATGCATTTACAGCCTGCCAAAAGGAACGATTTTAAGAGGGCAGTTCACTATTTGGCCGTGCATAGTGATGATAATGATAATGATAATGATCATAATTAATAAAAATAATGATATATTAATTATGATAATAATAAAATGTATCTGTGTGTTGATCCATGTTATTCATTTCATTTAAAAGGTTTGTGTATCTGATCTGTTGAACGTTTTTGTTTTTCAGAAAAGGTTCTTTAAAATACTAAATTTTTGCTTACTTGCAGTGAATTTCTGAACATGATAGACTCACAACTGATAAACTGAACAAATTTTATAAATACTTCCAAAATTAGTACCATTCATACTCAAAAAAATATAACTTTTGCTTGGTAAGATAATGCCTAATGTTTGTCAAATTCCTTATTATTATCAAAGACTGACACTTATTTACCTGCTGGTAGCAATCACATTCTCAGATCCACTTAGTATTATAATTTTATAGTATTATATATATATATATATATATATATATATAACCCAAGTTATTCTCCCATTTTGATTGGTTCTCACCTATGATCTGTTAGAGGACAGATGCACGATTGACGTCACCATTACAAAGCTTAGTTCTTTATTGTATAAAACAAATAGATGCCATGTTGCCTGTGCATCTGTTCAGTAAGAGATCACAGAGGACATCCAACTGTGGTAAGAACATCAGTGACACACTTAGCTATTGATTCATGTGCCACTTTTTTGTTCTTACCACAGTTTGGCGTCATCTGTGATCTATTACTGAACAGATGCACTGCAACATGGAATCCGTTTGTTAAATAGACAAAGTTATTGACACAGGTATGAGTTACTACAGAAGGGCCAATTGAATGAAGAGGACACTCGTCTGGTGCCAGATGCATATGTCAAGTAATTTTATAATGTTATTTGTCAACAAATGATGTGGTATCCAATTATTGATAGTGTCGATTGGTGGTGGCTGTTGGTATTAAATATTGTTGGTGGTTATCAGTGATAGCCATTAGAAGTGGTAGCCATTGATGATGGTTGTGGATATTGGTGGTGGGTATAGGTGGTAGTCATTATAACTTGCTATCAGTGGTACCATTGATGATGGTTGTGGATATTTGTGATGGGTATAGGTGGTAGTCATTATTAGTTGCTATCAGTGGTATCATTGATGATGGTTGTGGATATTGGTGGTGGGTATAGGTGGTAGTCATTAGAAGTGGCTATCAGTGGTACCATTGATGATGGTTGTGGATATTGGTGGTGGGTATAGGTGGTAGTCATTAGAAGTAGCTATCAGTGGTACCATTGATGATGGTTGTGGATATTGGTGGTGGGTATAGGTGGTAGTCATTAGAAGTGGCTATCAGTGGTAGCCATTCATAGTGGCTAGTGATGGTAGCTACTGGTGATAGGCTGGGCAAGGAAATCTTTTGTGGCTTGAATACCAAACGAAACCTTTATTAAAGCCCCAAGCATGTATTAACTGTGCCACAAAACTGCATTTTGAGTGTGTCACTTTTTTATCAGACTTTTCTCCTTATGTGTTTTTGTTTTAATTTGTTTTTGTTTTAATTTAAACAAGTGGCAATACCATAGAGTACACCAAAAAGTACAAGTGACGGTAAATGGTTTAAAGTGAAGATAATTGGCAATGCTGTGAATTGCTGCACCTGCAAAATTTTGTGCTGAAACATACTTCCTCAAACAAGAAGTATTTGCTTTTCATGGAGTGTAAACATACTTCTTTAATTATGGTAGATTAACGACATTAAAGATGTGCTATGTTTTTAAAAACATTTGAGAAATCATGAAAACCATTCAATAAATTAATCTGTTTTTCTTTCTTGTGAGTACAAAAGCAAAAAACATTATACCACTAACTGAATGGTTACTTTATTCCTTTTAAGTTTTAGAAAATAAAATCTTAAAGCCTTATTTTAAGATATTACTTGTTAAACTCTTATCCTCATTAAACTGAAAAATTGTAAAATAACTTTATTATAACTGGTCCTACTATCACTGCAGTGTTGCTGTTGCAGGGAGGAGTAAGGTAGATGGCACTGTTGATATGATGATATGATATGATATGATATGATATGATATGATATATATACAAGTTATCTCCTCGGGGCTTTTAGAACCTGTTTACAAGTATATACAAGGTCAGACAGATGAGGGTCTTAGAAAGTCCACGTAAGCAGCTCACATGTTAGGGCGCAACTGGCAGCCAATAAGAAGTGCCCTTAGTGTTACCATGGTAACACTAACACCATTGTTATTCCTTGCCAGGAATCAGGAGCTGGACGATTTAGTAAAGCACTTACGTCAGGAAGTAGAACGTTACAAGGAGGCTGCAGAGTAAGAAACTCTTGATTTGCTCTCGTAATTTCATCTTGTTTTGCTTTTGTTGTTGTTTTGATTCAATGTTTGCCAATCATTTGAGTTGAGCCAAGTTTTGTTTTGCAGGAAAGCAAGGCAGACATTTGTCCGGCTGAGAAAAGAAAGGGATTTCCACAGAATGCACCATAAGCGTGTTGTGCAGGAGAAGAATAGATTAGTGACAGATATCAAAAGGTAAACGTTCTGCTTTATGGACATTTGTTGTATACTTGTCCCTGAAACCATGACGTCTTATCATAAGCAGGCTCAAGAAGCACTATGCTGGATATGAGTCAACACTAAACCCTTTCATTCTCGATATCTGCAGGCTCAAGAATCACTATGCTGGATACAGCAGAGGGGTTGGCGCAGTGATAAGATCTCTGCCTTCCAATCCTGAGGTCCCAGGTTCGATCCACGGCCTGGTCGAGGGTTGAATATTTGGGTGACCTTTCCCGCCAAAGTTCACTCAACTTTCCATCCTTCCAGGGTCAGTAAAATGAGTACCAGCATACATGGACCGCTTAGAAGTGGCAGCCAGAGGTGCCTATATATGCTTCCAGTCCGCTGGGGGTGATTGATCATTCTAAAGCACCTTTGAGTAGCATGGAAAAGGCGCTATATAAATGCATCATTTTTACTTTACTTTTACTTACTTTTTGTATGAGCCGACAAACCCTTTCATTCTTGATATCTGCAGGCTCAAGAAGCGCTATGCTGCATATGAGCCGACACTAAACGCTTTCATTCTCGATATCTACAGGCTCAAGAAGCACTATGCTGCATATGAGCTAACACTAAACCCTTTCATTCTCGATATCTGCAGGCTGAAGAAGCACTATGATGCATATGAACTAACACTAAACGCTTTCATTCTCGATATCTACAGGCTCAAGAAGCACTATGCTGCATATGAGCTAACACTAAACCCTTTCATTCTCGATATCTGCAGGCTGAAGAAGCACTATGATGCATATGAACTAACACTAAACCCTTTCATTCTCGATATCTGCAGGCTGAAGAAGCACTATGATGCATATGAGCTAACACTAAACCCTTTCATTCTCGGTATCTGCAGGCTGAAGAAGCACTATGATGCATATGAACTAACACTAAACCCTTTCATTCTCGATATCGGCAGGCTGAAGAAGCACTATGATGCATATGAGCTAACACTAAACCCTTTCATTCTCGATATCTGCAGGCTGAAGAAGCACTATGATGCATATGAGCTAACACGAAACCCTTTCATTCTCGATATCTGCAGGCTGAAGAAGCACTATGATGCATATGAGCTAACACTAAACCCTTTCATTCTCGATATCTACAGGCTGAAGAAGCACTATGATGCATATGAGCCAACACTAAACCCTTTCATTCTCGATATCTGCAGGCTGAAGAAGCACTATGCTGCATATGAATTAACACTAAACCCTTTCATTCTCAATATCTACAGGCTGAAGAAGCACTATGATGCATATGAGCTAACACTAAACCCTTTCATTCTCGATATCTACAGGCTGAAGAAGCACTATGCTGCATATGAGCCAACACTAAACCCTTTTATTCTTGATATCTACAGGCTGAAGAAGCACTATGATGCATATTAGCTAACACTAAACCCTTTCATTCTTGATATCTACAGGCTGAAGAAGCACTATGCTGCATATGAGCCAACACTAAAGACACTGAAACACAAGTATGAGGTGTGTGATTTTTTTTCCTCTTGTGAATTCATTTGTCCCACAGTTTCTTATGCAACGTTGTTAAAATAACCTTGTTTTTTATTTTAAAGGTTGCTATGAAAGAGAAGATGCTGACGAAGCTAGAACGGGACCGTGCAGTTGGACAGGTGGGTCTCTAGACTGGTGAACACGCTGCTGAAACACTGCAACAACAACCATAAGTGACTGTGGCAAATGAAATAACAAAATTTACGTTACAATAAATGAAACAAATTTTTTATGGATAACCCTGGTGACGCATCAATTTTTAAAGAAATCAATTTTATTTGAAATAACACCTAGCTGCTAATTCAGGATGTAAAATCAAAAACCCCTGTACAAAAGAAACTGTAGCTCCAGTCATAGACTAAAGGTTTTAACAGCAATGAATGTACTAGAACTTTCAAGGCAATCACGACACTCTTCCTATAATATTTATATGTTTCAGCAGCATCTACTGCCGTTATCAGAATGGTAGCGAGTAGAAGTAGATGCTGCCGTACATGTAAATATTCTATGAAGAGTAGATACATTAGTCATGAACAATGAATCAGCCATATTATTTTGTGCGACAATCGAACTTGTACGAATATCGTTTGGAGATTTTAGAACTTTTCCACACAACGTACAAACTAATTATTCATCTCCATGAGTTGAGAGTTGAGTATGTGCTGACAGGTGATGGGCCTTCAATCCACATTGCACCAAGTGGGAGGGACCAAGGAACTGACAGGAACTGCAGCCAGTCGTCAGCAAATACAGGTTGCTCAGCAACGTCCAGCTACCAAACCCGCTACGTCATCAGACTATCCCCCAAAGACTGCTAGCAGACATCCAAAGGTATCGACAACTTAGTGATGAGATGATATTGAAAAAAAGTAGCTATTTTGTTTGTTTAATGAAAAGAACGAAATTACTGCAATACCATACGACAAAATATTGTGTTACGTATACAGCCACGTGATACTTGTTGCGTTTTGGCGCGAATTTTTCGTGCATGAAAGAAGTACTTGGATTGGTGGAACATATTGCAACGTAATTTTGTCTCTCGTCTTTTCTATTTATGACAGGTTGAGTATAAAGCATTTTCTACACACCAACGAAATCAGCTTTACTATTTTCACTCAACTGGGACCCGAATTAAGTTATATTTTAGATGTTTTAGATATTTCACAAAAGAGGTGGCATATTTAATGGTGCTGCATCTATTTTCTAAACTAGGATACGGAATTTCCAACTGACACCCGAATCAATCCAATGTTGGCCAAACATAGAGGTCCCTCGGCACATCTTACCAGGAGTGGTGGCTTCCGATTGACCCATACAATCAACGCGCACTCTTTGCCAGTTAGTGGGTAGGTTGTTCTTTCTTTGACTTGCACTAGCGATCTTGTTGTCAGCTTTAGATTAACATTACAGAAAAAAAGCTAATCGGGTATTTAGTCATTGATGAAATATGAAAACATCTTATCTGGTCTTCTTCATGTGAGCTTGGATATATGAATTCTGTTTTCTCGTGTCTAAAATCTGTAGCTCTTTTGCTTTTTGATAAATCTCGTATCTGCGTCCGTCCTTGTTGATATGATACCCCATAACGTGTTTATCATTGATACGCTAGTTTTCTTTTGCAAGAACTCTCATTGTTCCTAATTTTTGGCGACTTCATCCTCAAGTTGTTCTTAATTTGCTACTATGAGAATAGACCGACATCAGTGGCACTGAAAACTGTTTTAACAGTATATGTAATACTAATCCTAAATACTAATGTTATAATATATGAATGTACCGCCGCCTGATTAGCCTAGTTGGTAAGGTGCCAGTCTACCGTGCGGGAGGTTCGGGATCGAGTCCCGGCCGGACCTTCACTCAGAGTCTTAAAATAACTGAGGAGAAGGTGCTACCTTTGCTCTAACATCTGCAAATGGTTAGACCTTCGCATCTTCTCGGACAAGGACGTTAAATCGTTGGTCCAGGTGCTGCCTTTGCTCTAACATCTGCAAATGGTTAGACCTTCGCATCTTCTCGGACAAGGACGTTAAATCGTTGGTCCAGTCTCTCGACCCTTTATCGGGGGACTTAAAAGAACCCACGCACTTGTCGAAAAGAGTAGGGTAGTGATCCCGGTGTTGGGATCTGTCTGTTCTATTGAGGGTATTTCTTAATGATAATAACTGTGAGTCGCTGTAGCAGACTATCTAAGACCCTCAACTGTCAAACCTTGTATTACACGTAAAGCGCTTAGAAGTATTATTATTATTATTATTATTATTATTATTAATGTACTGGAAGTTGTTGACCGTAACTGAGTGAGTCGAGTAATTAACACCTGTCAAAAGGAGGACACGTGTGTGAGAGAGAGGGCATGAAGTTCTTGTTAAGAGTGAAAATATATGATTAGGCAAAATCCGTAAAGCAAATTTAACAAAAACTACAGAGTGAAAACAGAAAGAAAGAACGTTGTACCGCGGAGCAGATTGTAAATGAATACAGTTGGGTGTAATTTTTCTTTGTTCATTCTGACTGGTATTGTCAGAACACCCTTATCTCCCTCGTTCGTCGTACCCGTTTGCGATATTCGGGATTTTAAGATACAGCGACTGTGGACTCTAGTCTACTGACGGGATATGATTGGGACTGGGACAAGACAGAGGGTTCTCCCTGAGCTCACCGTTGCGAGCTCACGATGGTGCATTTTCGACGGAGCTCGTTTAGTCCGAAAAGGCAACTACGACAAGAAGTAAAGTAGATTAAAAAACAATTTTTTTTGTATCAAAATAAAGAGAATCAGTGATTTTACTTGGTTTTGAACAAGTACTCATTCCTAATGTATTTTTCTGAAAATTATGCAAAGGCAAGCACTGCTGGTTTGACGTAGTGTGCAGTCCTTATAGTACACCTGTCCAACTTAACTCCGTATTTTTGCACTATCGGCTCTGCTTGACCCTGTGCCGCAGGCAATGGCAGCACACGACCAAGTTAACTGTAGTCTTAAGTCGCGGTATGTTAACGTCGCTGCTAACTTCTTAAGACTGTAACTGTGGAACCTCGGTGCCACATATATAATTTAGGACAATGATTTCATTATAAATGAGAAACGCCGTGAATTTTTTTTGTGCTTTATACTGTACTGCTAAATAATATTACAAGCAGCCTGAGCATGCTGTTCAATTTCGCTCAGTTTGAGCCTTGTTGATGTTAAAAGTTTAACTCTCAAACTGAAACCTATACTTTTCACTTAAACCGGTTTAGAGAATTTTGCTTTTCGTTTTCAACAATTTATGGTTTCTGACCAGTTCTTTTTTTTTTTAATTACCGAAACTCTTGATGTGTGGAATCGACCGAAGGAGACGTGAGATACCAACAAACTGACTGGGCTTAAAGAGCTAACTTTTAAATCAGGGTAAAAGTTCGCTTTTCAGATCTTATTCAGTGTTAATCCATACATCGTATGAACCGGTGGTTTTTCAGTTTTTATCTGTTTTGTACCAAACTCAGATCAAATATATATAGCACTGAATGTTTTGCCGTTTGAAGTTCAACTGCATTATGTGTATTTCGATTCCTAACGTATTTTGGGTTTTGTTTAAGGTTGGCACTGCATCCACGCAAGCAGGTTTT
Source organism: Palythoa heliodiscus (assembly GCA_025403565.2). Taxonomy (NCBI): domain Eukaryota; kingdom Metazoa; phylum Cnidaria; class Anthozoa; order Zoantharia; family Sphenopidae; genus Palythoa; species Palythoa heliodiscus. The sequence goes on along the minus strand of JAOBYJ020484135.1, from coordinate 5,007 downwards.
AGCAACAGTTAGCGATGATAAGACATGGAAGATGTGGGCTGTACCAAGGTAATATTGTTGATGACAACGACAATGATGAAACTTATAATAATAATGATTACGATAATGATAAAGATAATGGTAATGGTAATGGTAATGATGATATGTTGTAATAACAATGACAGTGACAATGACATTGGTAATGGTATTGGCAACGGTAATTGTAATGGTAATTGTAATGGTAATGGTTAGGGTAATGATAATGATAATAATAATGATAATGATAATGATAATGATAATGATAATGATAATGATTACGATAATGATAATGATAAAGATAATGGTAATGGTAATGATAATGATGATATATTGTAATAACAATGACAGTGACAATGACATTGGTAATGGTATTGGCAACGGTAATGGTATTGGCAACGGTAATGGTAATTGTAATGGTAATTGTAATTGTAATGGTAATTGTAATGGTAATGGTTAGGGTAATGATTATGATAATGATGTATCGTAATGATAATGATAATGATAATTCTACTGATGATAATGACGTTGAAGTAATTTTGTTAGTTTAAAAGTAGTTTTTTAGTTGTTAAAAGTACTTTTTAAATTGTCCTTTTTTGTCAGAAGAATGCATTACCAGCATGGGAATTTATTTTCGTCACTTTTGTTTTCCAAAGATAAATACACATTCAGTTGAAATTAAACTTTATCTTTATCTTTGTCGGACCCAAAACTAATTTAAAACAAATTCTAATAAAGTTTTTGGCCGCCGTTAGCTGTTCACCTGTATGGTATATTCTAAACAATTACTTAACTGCATATAGTGCTTATTTACCTCACATCGGTGAATAGTCAAGTAAAAAAGGTCTTGGTACAACTATTTAACTCACAAACTACTGATTTTTAGAGACATTGTAGGCTGGTACTGCTATCATTTTAACAGGATTTCATATGCTCTTGTTTCCACAGTGGAGACACGATCATGACAGGAGAAGGACACAAGGACTGGTTATCTGACTGTGATTTCCACCCAGGGTAGGGATGTGCACGGTTATCAGTTATCTATGAATATATTTTTGCATTTTTGGCATTTTTTGCTATCTTCACGGAAATTAATGTTCTCTTGAGCGCGAATCCCAGTCCAATGTTCCTCAAAAGCCATAGAAATGTAAGGAATAGCAATAACTCAAAATTGCATCTGTAACTGACAAATTTTATTAGTTAGTAGGGCAATAAGCATCAAAATTCATATTTATCGCACATTATCTTAATTAGCATTTAATGGATACTTCACAGTGGCTTGGGTTATCTGTGCATTCCCTTGACTATATTCCAGATTCCTTTGACTGTATTCCAGATCCACTTGACCGTATTTCAGATTCCCTTGACTGAATTCTAGACTCGCTTGACTGGAAATACAGATTTCCTGATTGGATTCCAGATTCCCTCAACTGGATTCCAGATTCCCTTGACTGGATTCCAGATTCCCTTGACTGGATTCCAGATTTCCTAACTGAATTCCAGATTCCCTTGAGTGCATTCCAGACTCCCTTGACTGGAAATACAGATTTCCTGATGGGATTCCATATTCCCTTGACTGGATTCCAGATTTCATGACTGGATTCCAGATTCCCTTGACTGGATTTCTGATTGCCTGAGTAAATTCCCGACTCCCTTAACTAGATTCCAGATTCCCTAACTGGATTCCAGATTCCCTTGACTGGATTTCAGATTCCCTTGACTGGATTCCATATTCCCTTGATTGAATTTCAGATTCCCTTGACTGAATTCCAGATTTCCTTGACTGTACTCCAGACTCCCTTGACTGGAAATACAGATTTCCTGATTGGATTCCAGATTCCCTTAACTAGATTCCAGATTCCCTTGACTGGATTCCAGATTCTCTGACTGAATTCCTGACGCCCTTAACTAGATTCCAGATTCCCTGACTGGCTTTCAGATTCCCTGGACATGGATTCCAGATTCCCTTAACATGGCTTCCAGATTCCCTGGAGATGGATTCCAGTTTCCCTTGACATGGATTTCAGATTCCCTTGACTGGATTCCAGATTCCCTGACTGAATTCCAGATTCCCTTTTAAAACTAGATTCCAGATTCCCTTGACTGGATTCCAGATTCCCTGATTGGATTCCAGATTCCCTTGACTGGACTCCAGATTCCCTTAAGTAGATTCCAGATTCCCTGACTGCATGCCAGATTCCCTGATTGAATTTCAGATTCCCTTGATTGCATTCCAGATCCCCTTGACTGGATTCCAGATTCCCTTAACTAGATTCCAGATTCTTGTGGCTGGGTTCTGTATTCCTTTGAGATTTTTTATTGGTTCTTTGTACTGGAGGCTTACTCGCATGGGTGATTTTCATTGAGACCCTGTGACAAAAATGTCTAAAGCTAAAAATTACATAAAAATAAGAGTAAAACATACATCAAAATAATAAACAAAATCATAATTATAATAGCATGCTTGAATATTGTATCTATAAGAATATAGGCTTCGGATTCTTGTGACTGGGATCTGGTATCTTTTTACTAAATTCATGATTCAGCGAACTAGTGAATTTCGAGCAACCCAGATTTCGCATTCGGTCAACTGGATTATGGATTCCTGGTACTGGGACAAATAGATAAAAAATATCTTGGAATCGGGACTACATTACATGCATGAGCTGAAATAAACCATCAGACTCAAGTCTTTCTTGATTGGTTTAAACTCGAATTTCAGCGGTGCTCGTCTTGCTACGTGTTCTGGCGATGCTACTGTGAAGATCTGGGATTTCTCCAAAGCGGAATGTGTGTTAACCCTAACTGACCACACCCACGCCGTGTGGGGCGTCACATGGCACACCTGTGGGGATTTCTTGGCCTCCTGTTCTATGGATAACACCTCAAAAGTGTGGGATATGAACAGGTAACGTTATATTTACTTCTATTCCGAGGAATGTTTTTCTGTGTTATGATAAGCTTCAGTGTGAGCCAATATTTTAAACAAAATAAGAGCTCTAAAACAGAAAATACAAAAAGAATATTATCGCTGCGCTCGTTCCTGTGATATTGTCGTTACCTCTCGGTAATGAAAAATTCATATCTTCATCTCGCCACATTTAACGTTCTTTGATACGATATAGGCAGAGACAAATCAACTCTCAATCTCACGGTGTTTACATACGGTCAAGGGTTCTTTTATGTGATGTGAAAAATGTTGTCTTCTTGAGTATGCTCGATTGCTTAATCAGATACTGAGATGATTGTTTCAGAGTAGTGTTCCTTTTGTATTTTAGGTTGTAGTTGGGATGGGTATAAAAAAAAGTCTCGAAAGAAAGAAAAAACTCAACTTTTCCAGTTAAACCATTAAAAGCATATTCATGGTCGACACCGTTGCTTGTTATTTTAGGATGTCAGTGTGAATTTTTAGTGCTCTTTGACTGAAAAAGCTGACTGGTATCATCTTGGAGTTCAAAATCCTTAAACTCGCCCTGGTTGCAGACTGATTTGTGTTTTGTTCACGTATATTCAAATTGTTTTAACGCAATTGGTTTTCAGTGAACGGTGCCGGTACACGTTGCGTGGCCACGCAGATTCAGTGAACAGTATCACGTTCCTTCCCTACTCCAATTCGCTCCTAACCTGCTCAGCAGACAAGACTCTTTCCCTTTGGGATGCCAGAACTGTAAGTAATACACACCTTATAAAGTTCTTGTGTATTTTTTGATACAGTGGATGTAAAGAGGTATACAGTTCTTTCATCGCAGGGTTTTTCGCTAACCTGTTTTGAATTGGGTGCGGGGTAAGCGGCTTTTAAAGTTTTCAGGTCACTGTAACTGTCTCGCAATAGTTTTGATCAGAAAAATTTACAGATGCGCTGAGTTGACTGACCTCAGCACCGCGATTACCTCATGTCACAAAATGCCATGCAGTGTATGTATGCAGATATATAGCACAATATTTTTGCGAGCCGCAATACTCTTTCGTTTCTTTCGTTTTAAGTTGTCTTAGTATAGATACTCGTTCTCTTTTGATTATTTACGCTAAAAATACGCCTTTTTAAAGCTGTAAAATGCACGAGCTTCTTATGTTGTCTCCGCCGACCTAAGTCTGTTTATCAGTGACACAGTATTTTAATTTAATAAGGTGTTCAGTGAGTCCAGTCAATTAGCCTTTATAAAACTGCGCGTGAAAATCCAAAGCATTATTTGTGTTATTATTCTTTTATACCGTTACTTGTATAGCTGTTTTTGCCTATGTTGCAATGAGTTTGTTGGTAGGCTCCCTGGTTAGGGTTAACGTGTCTTAATGTTATTCAACGAGCTGCTGTCAGTATTAAATTAATCAGGCTTCACCTTTTCATAGGGACTCTGTGCTCAGACATTTTATGGTCACATGCATTCAGTAAACCACTCTGATTTCAACCTGCGGGTAAGTTCTGTTACTTGCTTGGATTGGTTCCTTGTAACTGAAACGATTCTCGTTTGGAAAGCGGGACTATGGAATGGTTAACTTGGGTAGCCAAGGTTTGTTTACACTGTGGCGTTATACGGGACTATGGAATGGTTAACTTGGGTAGCCAAGATTTGTTTACACCATAGCGTTATACGGGACAATGGAATGGTTAACTTGGGTAGCCAAGGTTTGTTTACACTGTGGCGTTATACGGGACAATGGAATGGTTAACTTGGGTAGCCAAGGTTTGTTTACACCGTAGCGTTATACGGGACCATGGAATGTTTATCTTGGGTAGCCAAGATTTGTTTACACCATAGCATTATACGGGACAATGGAATGGTTAACTTGGGTAGCCAAGATTTGTTTACACCATAAGGTTATACGGGACAATGGAATGGTTAACTTGGGTAGCCAAGATTTGTTTACGCCATAAGGTTATACGGGACCATGGAATGTTTATCTTGGGTAGCCAAGATTTGTTTACACCATAGCGTTATACGGGACTATGGAATGGTTAACTTGGGTAGCCAAGGTTTGTTTACACCATAGCGT
>JAOBYJ020483456.1:0-14252 GCA_025403565.2 Palythoa heliodiscus | reverse complement strand
GGCGCTAGTTGCACCGAAACGTCGGTTTTTATCATTTATATTTGTTATTTCATGTATTTCCAAATCGTTTCTTATAATAAGTAAAGCTAATGGCAATATGCTCTAGTTGTGTGTAACCCCAGCACTGCTGGCATTTGGTTTATGGCACTTATAAGTAAAGCTAACGGCAACATGCCCCAGTTGTATGTGACCCCAGCACTGCTGGCATTTGGTCTATGGCACTTATAAGTAAAGCTAACGGCAACATGCCCCAGTTGTATGTGACCCCAGCACTGCTGGCATTTGGTTTACAGCACTTATAAGTAAAGCTAACGGCAACATGCCCCAGTTGTATGTAACCCCAGCACTGCTGGCATTTGGTTTATGGTACTTATAAGTAAAGCTAACAGCAACATGCTCCAGTTGTATGTAACCCCAACGCTGCTGGCATTTGGTTTACAGCACTTATAAGTAAAGTGATTGCAATTTGAGAAATTGAAACATCACCAGCGACCATAAATCACGTAATGCACGAGCAAGTTCATACAACTTTTGTTTGTTATATTCTCAACAATAAAGCATTGATGCTTCAATGATTATCTTCCTCATACTCTTCGAGTTTCTTGCTGATTTTTTGTTCAGTCTCCCATTTCTATTTAAGAAATAAAACATGTTTTCCATGCCTTCATAGCCTGGTGAAAACTGAGGCAAACGTTTGGGAGAATTCAAGAGCAGATCAGTGAAAACCCGAGATGCAGTCGAGGGTTTTCACCTGCCCGAGAATTCTGACAAACTTTTCCAAGGTTTTCACAAGGCAATGGAGGCATGGAAAACATGTTTTATTTCTTTATAAAATTGTTATTTTCTGACTAAAGAAAGAGAGAGACGATATACGAAGCGCGCATATAGTTTTATTTCTTTTATGAAACTGCAAACTCTCCCAACTTGGTGACAGCAAAACGTCATTTTTGTGCTTCATAGCACTATGAAAGCACACTTATCGACCAATCAGAAAGCATGTAGTATCTGAACTATTTTATAACAGACTTTTAATAAGGTCTGTGTAGCTTTCAAAGTACTTTGATTTTTCACATTTTCTTTTAGTTGCTGAACATCGTTTCGGTTTGACAAAACAAGAATGACTGTCAGCCATTTCATTTTTGTTTTCATAGGTGTCTCCATAGCAACTTCCATAATGCACTATATAACCAAAATGCACTTTATAACCTATTTATGTGTTTGGAATTATTCAATAAGCAATTCGTCAATAAGATATTTTGCTGAAAATATAATAAGATGTCTTAATATATTTAATATATGAAAATTGTGAAGTCAGGTTGCCATAGCGAAATTGACACCAGAAGCTAGCCATTGTGACAGATACTGGCTCATCAGTATAATTTGATATTTGTTATCTTCATTACGTAAATATATCTTAATAGCCGTGTGCGAGGTCTGTCTGGGAAAATATTTGCCCGAGGTCTTTCACTGTACAGACCGAGCGTAGCGAGGTTTGTACGAAAGACAGTTTTAGGTCAGAAAACGAGAACAAACGCATGTTCGTGTTAGCGAGAAATCGGTCCAATAACTTCCTGGTCTTGTATGGGATGTTATTGGACCGATTTTTGACCAATCAGTGTGCTGGATTTGGTTATTGGCCCTGGAAATTTGACTTGCCATGTAATAAAGATTGGTTATTATGTACCGTTAATTATGAATGCAAAACATCAGATACTGAGGCCCCGTCCACACTAACCTAGAAACTTTTGTATCTGGAAACTTTTCTTTCCGTATACAAAAGTTTCCGTGTCCACACTAACCTGTGTCATATCAAATTCGACCGTCCACACTAATCCGGGTGTATCCGGATTCACTTTAGAGCCATGCAAATAATCAGCTACAGTTGCTAAAATCAGCAGTTTTTCAAATGTTGTCAAAGTTTGAAAAATATCAAACCAATTATGGAAAACTGTTAAAGAATTCAAATTCAACCGCAACTCAACTTTATTTTCTCTAGACCTCAATAATATACAGGAAAGTGCAGTCTCTCAAAAATATGCTCCCAGGAGCGAACACAAAACCTCTGTTGAGGATAAAATACAAGTAAAAAGAGAGTAGCAAAAATTAAACATACTCAAATTATGAGCAAAGTTGTGTAGGCCCATCCCCCCCCCATCCTTATGCTAGCGATCTCACATAATTCAAATGATGGTTTATCATATGAGTTTGAGCTACAATTATCTGCAAGTACCGGTAGGTTAGAAGACTTGAAATTAGTCCAAGAAGAAGAGCTGCTATTTGGTTTTCGATCTGTGGCCATATTGATTTGTTTTGTTTTTTAAAAAAACACTGTACGCAGGAGAGAGGGTTTGGCGCCAAATTTTGACGTCATCGGATTCGAAAGTTTCCGGATACACCGTCCACACTAATCCACACTGGAGGAACAACGTTTCTGGATTCAAAAGTTTCCACTCTGGAGAGCGGATTCAAAAGTTTCCGGATACGTCTCCTGAATCCGCTGTGTTAGTGTGGACGATAGCCGTCTCCGGAAAGAAAAGTTTCCAGATACAATAGTTTCCGGGTTAGTGTGGACGGGGCCTGAGATAGGTGGGAGGTATGAATTCATAAATAGACACACTTCGATATAAAAATTTTCCCTCTCATGAATTCCATGAATCAGTTTTGAAGCCTCTTTAAAAACCTTTTGAATAGCAATCAAATAAAACTGGTATTAACAATTTTATATGTAATACGGGATTTTCTGTTTTGATCAATAATTGTATTGGGTGGGTTCCATGAAGAGCCAGCCGGGAAGCTTCTGCTCTGGACCCCTAATGCAAAAAGAAGGATTGGGCGCCCATTTGTGACTCTCAAAAGCATCATTGAAGAAGAAACGGGTCTGTCCGGACAAGAACTGTTGGCTGTAATGGCAGATCGCCAACGCTGGCATCTGGACTACGTTCGTGTTTCAACGGAGCCCTCTGGCATTGGATGAAGCAAGCAAGGGTTCAATTTTGATTTAAAGTGTTTTTTTGTAAATTATTTCTCAATGCCAGTATTATATATTATATAAGGCGACGAACAAACATCAGCTAAGCTAAAAGCAAACGGGAATTTCGTTGTAATAATATAATCTTCCTTTCCGTCCTTTTCATGAGCCTAGTAAAAAGTAGGACTTAAAGTAATGAATTAATGCGAGGAGCCGTAAACACGTACGGTACCTGTTTGGTTCCGCCGTCAGTTTGCCCAAGCAGATCATTGAGATGGAAGGGAGTTGGCAAATATTTCGGTTTTTTCCAGAAGAAGCGGCTCTTCTTCTTTTCTACAATACATAGTATCCTGCAGTAAATGGCAGAATTCAAATCAAGGACTGGGTGAAGTGAAAGACGCCCAGTGTCTTTTACAAACTGCCGAGAAGCTGCCTCGAAAAGCGACATGTTCAGTACGATTATTAAAACGGGGGGAGTATTGGGGCGAGAGTACCAACCTCGGAAACGAGGTTGGCGAGGTCAGCCAGGTTCAACCTCGTTCCCTGGGTCCTCTCTCTCCCTCGAGAGAGAGGACCCTGGGAACGAGGTTGGGTCATGTTAACACTATGACGTCACCTTCGGTTTCTCGCGGTTGCTGCACATAACGCAAATGTAAACCTAACATGTCTCTCTGTTTACATCATGGTTTTAAAGCAAAATGCAATGAAACTTTATTTTAAAGCAATGTTTCTTTTGTAATTTATCCAATCATAAGACTCCAAAACAAAAGTCAAGAAAACCTTTTGATTTTCGATTTTCCCCACATGGAATTTTTATTAAATTTAAAAACAGAAATGTTTTAACTAGAAGAGAATGAATGAGTGAGCTGGAAAGAAAGAAATTAGCTCACTAATGAAGATCTATGTGGTCGATTTTCAAAGTTTAGCCAATGAGATTAATGGTTTAACAATATCGCAATTAGCACTTTTCTGCATGCCATTGCCGTTGACCTGTCTAGTTCTTACTCGGATCGTTACTTAATTGAAACATCTTGCAGTTCTGATTGACATATTCCGCCCAAATAAATGTTAAAATATTGGTAAAACTTATTAAAACTTAACGTTTTCGAATATTTAGTTCATCATCAACTGCGATAAATAACTAAAATGTTCGAAAACGTCAAGTTTTAATTTTTATTAATAAGTTTTACCTACATTTTTAATCTTTTAGTTCTGCATTCAACTTCTCACAAGTTCGCACTTTTAACGCACTTGGTGCTGTTTAGACTAAGCTCCAATTGACCAAGATAACTTCTGGGATGCAACCATAGTTTAACAGTACCCCCAAATTGTTAGCATAAAAATATGCATAGAAAAATTACTGCAATATATAACCTGCCGAGAGCATGTCAATTAATCCCAAAACAGTGCAGTAACAAACAAAAACAGTGCAATATAAATTTAAGACTATCATTAAAGTGCCACAATTGAAAAGTTTTACTAATAAAGTAACACTGACATTGGATGCTGGCTGCAACTCTTAAATAAACAAGGTTTTTAACCTTACAATGGTAGTCGGTTTTGCCGAACGCCAAAATGTCAGAATGGTCCCATTAACATGGTCAGCAATAGCAGAAGAGTGATCACTTTTCAAAAGGACCTTAAATCTTGTGTAAATTGTTTCTACTCTTTTGCTAATGTCAGAGCTATTTTTGAAAACACCCGGCGCATCAAATCCTTCTTCTAATACAAGGACCTTCTCAACCGATCACAGTTATCCAAAGTTATTTATAAAGCAAGTTGCTGAGACTGTAATACTTTTTATATTGGGAAAACAAAGCGACGACTTCACGATCGGAAAACGGAACACTTCAAGGCCCTTTTGAAAAATGATCGCTCTTCTGCTATTGCTGATCATATTAAAACATCATGTTAGAATGATAGTGTCCAGCACCCGGTAAAAAACACAAAACAACACCAAGTGTTTAACGCTTAACTCACGACCCATAAACAAGAACTTATTCGTGTTGACTGTGTATCCAAGTAGGTCTTTTTCACTGCGGGTTGGAAAAACTAGCATGGCACTTGCAATCTCTAAACCTATTTCAATCACTATCAGTATCGATAGCGTATTCACGTACTCCGTGACCACAGTCACTTCAGACAACACTTGCGGTATTCTTGAAGGGGTAAAATTAAAGAGGTCGTAGAAAGGGACTTCTGCGCAGTTGTCAAATTATCTTCGCACCAGAGTCACAGGTTACACCCTCTCCAGACTTCACTGATCCAAACTTGGTACATGATGTATGCAGGGGGTCACATCTCAAAATATCTATTTATCTAATGATCCATCCCTCCACCCGACGGTCAATCTCCAGGCTCACCCGTCTGTCTGGTTATACAGTTATTTCAAAAGAGGTTGCACCTGTGATCCATGATGCATGATCCATGTCTCATAGCCCGTGGGGCGTTATCGGAGCAAGCTTACTTTGAAATAGTTCTGCTCCGTACTCGCAAGACCTTTGTTGGCGAATTATTTGATTACGGGTTATTCCCTACATGAAATTCCCACTCACAAAAAGGATCTACCATAGTGCACCGTGGGCTATAAATGCGTCACGGATCACAGAGGCAACCTTTTTTGAAATAGCTGTATGTCCATGCATCTCCATTGCACTCCACTGGAACTGATTGTGGAGTGAAGTGAAAAAAGTGAGCTGGCAGAAGTTCGAGGAAGGCCGTGTGAAGCCCATAAGGCATTATTCATGGTGTATGTATGCACAGGCGGCCCATAAGGCATTATGCATGGTTTATGTATGCACATTCAAATCTGAACAGACATGAACTATATATGTCGCTGAAGATGAATAGCGAAACAGCTACTGTTCATCAGCAGGATACCTAAACCGTGTGCGATCCATTGTATAACAATTTATTATTTCAACCATGCTTCTTTATTATGTCACGTATTATTGCGTCTGATTTCTGTGCTATGAATATGTTATACTCCATATGGCAAGTAAGTAAAGCTATTTTTCGAAATATTTTGTCGTTCCCCTTCTGCATATCTAAAAGAAAATTAAAACCATATAAATAAACGAAATCATCACAGTGTAAGCTGAAACTGGCCAAAGAACTGCACTTTTTTCTTGCATTCCACATTTTAGTTTACTCTTTAGATTTCTTTTCCAACTTGTTCAGTCTTAATCATCCAGCTCAATAAACTAAAACTTTTGTTCTTGTGCGAACTTCTTTTCTCTAGAATATATATCACATCAAATCTATATTCTTAAAAGTCCATTCCTGAAAATATAATATGATAGTTCGTCTCTTTCATTAAACACTGTAGTCAGTTGATCTCAGTAAAGCTTTGTACTCGTCAATTACAGCAGATTCGTCTTCAAGTGTTAAATCGAGATAAGCCTCTTCATCTTGTGTCAAATCCGGTACGAGTTCCTTGACCGCTTTCTCTACTTCGGCGTCTTCTTCCTCTTCTTCACTGGATTCCGTACCTAAATAGACACAACGATAAGAATATCAACAAGTGAAATGGGCGTTCCTTCAGGAATTCAGAAACTTTACTTCTGAGGATCTTAACTTGAGAACAATTGAATATTCAGGTAGCAGTAAACAGGGCATATGTATCCAGTATGCCATCGACTAGAACCAATTAAAGTGACCTGCTCCGCATACGAGTTCTTATAGTTTAGTAGGTAGAGCACCTGGTCGGTAATCAAAGGGTTACGGTTTCGATTGTCGTCAGGGACTCAGAAAAATTCTACTAAGGCAAAATGAGCTTGGGAATAAGTTTACGTTCCTTTGTATACCAGTTCCAAGCTGCACTTGTTATACATTACTGATATTAAAACTGATGTGATATCAATACCAATATTAATACCATTACAACCACCAACACCAGTAACAATACCAAAAACAATACCAACACCAATACCAACAGCATTACCAATAGCAACACCAATACCAACACCAATACTAGTACCATTACCAAAAACAATACCAACACCAATACCAACAGCAATACAAATACCAATAGCAATACCAACACCAATACCAATATCAACACCAATACCAATAGCAACACCAACGCCAATACCAACAGCAATACCAACAGCAATACCAATACCAATAGCAATACCAACAGCAATACCAATACCAATATTAATACCAACAGCAATACCAATACCAATATTAATACCAACAGCAATACCAATACCAAAAGCAATACCAACACCAATACCAACACTAATACTAATACCAATACAACACCAATACCAGTAATAGTACCAACACCAATACCAACAGCAATACCAATAGCAACACCAATACCGATACTAATACGATAAGGGAGGGAGTGACAGTAACAGGGGAATGGCAGCTCGTATTTATAGCAGTTAATGAAACTAAAATAACACAGCACTTACCTGACGAGCTGTCACGATTAATCTGCGACGTCAGAGGTAGCAAACCCCCTGAATTAAAGAGCATTTCCAAAGCGCGCTGTATGTTGCCTTGACAGCGCAGGAGGGCCTCGCGGGATACACCCATTTCAAAACCCATCGACATAACCTAGGGTAGGAACTCAGAAGTTTTTTTATTTGTTTTCCCTTTACTCACAAAGTTAGTTTGACAAAGTATTTACCAAACACTCGAAAAGTGCATCATCAGAATGTTGATGCTTGGCAAATAAATTTATTGCGTGTCGCTACTTCAACACATTTATTGGGCCTATTGATGCCATGGCGAAAAGCACTTCTGTGTTTTATGAAACACTTTATGACCCCGATACACAATATAAAAGTGTACGCAATTGGGCGCACAACTGACGAACTTTATTGTATGTGACCGAATGCAATTACTGCAACATTTAGCAGGGTGGTAGAGCAGCCACACCTGTAGCACTGCCGGCATTGATGAGCGACCACATCAATTGCATGCAATAACCACTTGCAGCACTAGATGTGGTTGCTAAAGCATGTGCCAGGTTTTTAATTGCAAGAGAATAGATGTTTCTACCAATAATACATGTGATTGATGTGTCACCTCACAGGAAGAGAAAAAAAACACATTACTGGTGCCATAGCAACAACAGCTGTTCTGAGACTTTGTTACTGTTAGTGAATGTCAAGTTACGTAATGGAGATGATGCTATGAAGTTGTTTCTGTTATCGTTGCTGCTATTGTTGCAGTTAATGTTACTGCTACCATTGCCACTGCTATTCCTGCGGCTGTTGTTGTCACTGCCCTTGTCGCTGTTAACTTTAATCACTGTCATTATTTTTGTTACGACGACAATTAGTGCCGTAACACTCAACACTTACTATCAAAAGTAAGTTCTATTAAGACTACTGAGCACTGCCGCTGTTTAGCATCGCATGTAATGCAGGATCCAGCTGTTAAAAGGTAAAGCTATTGAAATTACAACGTTCATTTCAAACAAGCACTATGAATTTTAATGAGCCTTGGCTGCTAAGGAATAACGTAAACAAAATATAATAAAACTACGTAATTAGGACATCTGCTTTTGTTTAACTTACGCTTTGTACCTGTAAGAAGTTAGTGAATCAAAACTTCAAGAGGTCTTTGATACTACTAAAGTGTCGCATACCTGTGCCACTGTCTCATCAGAGACATTATACGCATTAGAGTTAGCAGTACAACTGCAATAAGATGGAAAGAGAACCATTACATTTCAATCTAACAGAAACTCGTATTCCCGTTTTAGTACCAGTCGCCTCATTCCACTCCCCTCCAAGAACTTAGTGTATTGCTTTCTTCTATCTTATTTTCAAATTTATTTACTTCTATCTCAAGTGACTAATACTGTTTTACCCAAAAACATGGTGATACCTGATTCCTTGAGAACAGTGTGGTTACCTTGTATCGTAAGATACTGTTTCACCTAAAACAAGGTAATACCTATTTCCCTGAGAACAATGTGGCTACCTTGTATCTCTTAAGTGAAATTCTGTTTCACCCAAAGCATGGTGATACCTTATTCCTTGAGAACAGTGTGGTTACCTTGTATCTCTTAAGGGAGATACTGTTTCACACAAAACATGGTAATTACCTTATTCCTTGATAACAGTGTGGTTACCTTGTATCTGGAAGAAGCAGTAACTCCGGATTCTCCTGTAGTATCTGCGACATTAACACAATAATTGCTACGGTGAGGCATGAAATTATGTCTAAGAAATGTTTCAAATAAGAAATAAGACATCTGTTATTTAAAAGCCTTAGAACTAACGGCTACCATGCCCAAGTTACAGACGTTTTCAACGCATAAAGTCAAGCTTTCATTCAAGTACATTTTATAACTATGTATTTGCGGTTTTGTGTCATAATTAATTCCAGATTTTTTGTGATACTTCATACATTTCTATAGTATTTTCTGATTACTTATTATTTTACTTTCCTTAACCTGCCTAGAATGGTTTTTAACTAATGGCTAAAGCGCCATATATCGTATTTAGATAAGTTTATGAGTCAAAAAAGTAAAAAACAGTCAAGTCAATCACGAAAACATGAACTAAGCAATTACGTGCGCTAACGGTGAAAAGAAATCGTAAGACCAGACCAGTGTTCTAGTTCCTCTCTGAGCTATCGTTAACAATGGAGTTCCAGTTACTAACGCCGATGTACATCTAGAGATCCATACCGGACCATCTTATATTACCACATCCCTGACAATCATTAATACAGGAGTTCCAATTAGTGAATGAAGATCTTTGCAACCTTGTGCATCTAGAGATCCATACCAGAGCTTGTATTACTACCACCTCCCTGACAACCATTAACAATGAAGTTCCATTTACTGAATAAAGATACAACCTTGTACATCTAGAGATCCAAACTAGACCATGTTCTACTACCACCTCCCTGACAACCATTAACAATGTAGTTCCAATTACTGAATAAAGATGCAACGTTGTAAATATAGAGATCTTCCTGACATTGGAGATCCGGTTACTAGCACAGATGCAACGATGTACAACTAGAGAATATTAGACCAGAATTATACTAACATCTCTTAGATAACTATTTACACTGGAGTTCAATTACTAAATACTGATGTAAGAATTTACAACTGCACAAACTGGAAAGCATTGATACACGTTTTCGATAGAAAAAAAGAAAAGACCGTAAGAACGACGTCAAAACCTGAATTGCTTGGCTGATATCATTGTTGGCCTGCCTTAAGCCCTCCGCTGACGCATTTTCGGGGAAACCCATTCCTACGAGGGTCTTGTGTGCATCCACGTTGACCCTGCAATTGTGGAATATACTTGCTGTAAAAAACGCCAACTACTTCCAAACAACACCAAATAAAAATTTGATTTAAACGATAAACATTTAAGAAGAACAAACAGTCGAAATATTTTTGTTTATTCTTGAACAAATCGAAGGGAAATTGAATGGAAAAGGTAAAAGTTCTCTTCTCATTGCTGGTTATGTAACGCAAAAAATCTCAGGAAGCTTTTCGTCGTCGTCTTCTTCCTTTCTACTGTGTTGCCTGCTTCTGTGTTATCTGCCACAACGATTCGGCATCGAACTCTTGCCTTCTTCAGGTGACTCTGCATTGATTTTTGCATTTTTGATACTCCCGATGATCCGATAGAAAAGCCCGAGACAGAGGCATACAACAGACGGGACCAGCCCTATGGACGGTGCCCACTTAGCCCGGATAGAAATATTGACCTCTACTGGGCTGTGGGACATAGAAATACCTCAGCCAAAGTACCAAAAAAAAAACTAAGTAGAAAAAGTTTAACTAGGTTATCCATGGAAGGAAATGGCTAGAAATAATCGAATCTAGTAATAGTTAGTCACACTAGTTTGACTCAGATCTCCCTGTGTGGGAGTATTACGACCTAACGCGGTGCTAAAAAATTAAAACTCCGCATTAGGTCACAGTAGTTTTTTTTGTTTTGTATTTTATCAGCTCACACGCTCCAAATGGTGCAATGGGGCAGCGTATGACAAAAGGGCATACGGTGGACCAACACGTCAAATCACCTAGGAATCGAACCTGGCGGTCCAAGAGAACTACGTCAAAGGACAGGTTATTAAGGAAGTTGTAGAAGGCGCGAGGCGGCGGAAGCTCTCCCGGACCCGATACTCGGCCAGTGTTTTTGTAGCGAGGGGAATGTGTAATGTTCCTATACGTGTTATTGTTCCACATGTTGGAGTCGTATTTGTCAGTTTCCGTTTATGTCATGTCGACGTTCTCAGTGATGTGCAAACACGATTTACAACCACGTTTACAGGTTCAATAACATGGAGAAAGCAACAAGACGGAGGTGCCATCGGCAACTTGCTGAACGGAGAAGTAGCGATGTTGGTTATGGCATGTGGACAACACGCTTCAACGACCTTCAGCTACAGCAGCCACTGCAGCTGTTCTGATGGAAGATTCTGGCTCGCCATCTGGAGACGACTATAACTTTCTACTTTACATAACTTATCAATGAAAGACGACGATTAATGCAGACTACCGTAAGCTCTCAGATCAGAAGAGTATCTTACAAAGAGATAAGTTATCTTAGAAAAAGAATGTGAATTTGAGTTTTAAGAAACAGAAAAGAAAAAAGAGTCTTTTAAAAAACGTGACGAATATTGGACATCCTCAGTTCTCTTGGAATAGATAAATTTAGCGTTGAGACAAATACATAAA
Source organism: Palythoa heliodiscus (assembly GCA_025403565.2). Classification (NCBI taxonomy): domain Eukaryota; kingdom Metazoa; phylum Cnidaria; class Anthozoa; order Zoantharia; family Sphenopidae; genus Palythoa; species Palythoa heliodiscus. The sequence continues at coordinate 2,613 of JAOBYJ020483456.1, read as the reverse complement.
AACAACTCCCGGAAACGGATTTTTAGTGTCATGGTTAATATTTCCAAATGGTTGGAAGGCTATTTATACTAGCATCTGACTGGAGGGGAATTTAAACAGGGAGCCTTCTCCGGGTTAGGAGTAAGCCTTCTAAACATCTCGCTAACGCTGCCTTCCTACATAGGGATCAACATCACGTCTTGGGAGAACTCTCCAGAAACCTTGGTGTCATAATTTGTAAAGAAATTGTTAAGCAATGACGAATCTATGAACATCGACTGATATCGTAAGAATCAAGAAGTTTTCCTGCATAAAAAGTTCCGTCAGAGGGGAGGATTTTATCTGACGTACCAAATGAAACTAAACCAAAATAAAACGCTGCATGTAGGAAACGATGGGATTCGCATTGTTGTCCGATTAGTTGATATCGAGTGTAAGGGATACTATCATTGTGTGAAATTCTGTATGGTTACATATCCTAAATGTTCATTTCTTTTGCAACTATCTCTGTTTTCTTGTTGTGCTTAAGTTCCACCTCTGTTTAATGTCTATTCATAACAACAAAAACAACAACAACACGAGCTTTATTCACCTTAACAGTAAATTAATTACTTATAAAAATATCATTTAGACATGGATCTGTAGGTGCTGGTTGTCTGGAATATCCATAGGGGCAGCTGCAATCAATGTTGCGACAATGAGATTCCCATTGCTCCATTAGGTTTAACCTTATTTCATCTACGCTATTTTCATTTACTGATGAACTCTCTGTAACGCGGCTCAGTCTACTTACCAATCGCCATTTGCAGTTTTGCCAAGCTTTTCTGCAAGTTTCTTCTTTGTTCTCTCCTCCTTCTCTTTTATACGACGTTGGTTCTTCTCCTACCAAACAATTATATATAATGATGGACCGTTTAATAACGATGAAATGTCAAAATTACATAGCGCAGCGGAGATCCCATATACTTGTTTTTAAATTATGTTTTTTAAATGAAGAAAATATAGAAAGATAGTTTTTAGAGAAGGAGATGCCCAGGACCTAAATAAACCGCAATTCAAATCAGAGAACAGTTTTAGCGATCTGTTTGTCCAGCTTGCATAACGAGCAGAAAAATGTAGGATGTTGTAAAAAATATTAGTTTAGCTTTTGTTAAACCTTCAAATCGTTTTTTTCTCCTTAGTCGATCCGAAACTTATTTGCACTCTTTTCACAGCAAACTATGTCGTTGTTGTTGAACTTCGCAAGTGATAAACGTCATTAATTGTTTCTCACAAAGATATGAGTGCCAAAACAGATGACCGCTGAGACAGCTGAGGAATGTCATACGTTTTTTCATCTAATTTGTAGGAATTTTGTGGTTATACTAATAAAACAAGCAGTTAATGTAGAGAGCAAATAAAGGAACCTGTGTCTGCGATAGCAATGTCAGGAAACAATACCTCTCGTCTTTGAGTAATATGAGTGACAGCCAATGTGACGTCACCTCTGCAGGCTCGCAATGCGAGTCGGGACTCGCGCATTGAGAATCCCATCGCTGCCACTAAGAAGAATAAGAAAATGACTTTTGAATTTTTGTTTAATTTTTTTCTAGATTGTTTTTGTTCGACGGTTTGACTTCATTTTAGATGTTAAGAATATTTATATTTATGTTTATAAACAGTTTGGCAATGTTACATATTGACTGACTACTGTATACAAATGTACGAACTTCAGTGTACATCAACAAAACGCTAACCATCTCAGTCCCCTGATCTTAAACCCTAGACCCAATTAATGGCATGTTGCATTAATTTTCGTCACTTTTCCTTTTGCGTTTGGAATAGTTCGTAGTTTTTTCTTTCTGACGTCTAAAACTACTGGAAATTACTAAGTTTTCATCTTTGCGTTTACCAAAAAGACAAAAGGCCTGAAAAATTAGCTTGAAATATAGAGGTCCTAAAAGTTGACGCAACTTCTCAAAGAATTAATTTTGTTAGTGCGGAAAAAATAAACAGCAAGATAACATAAGACTTTAATTTACATTCACCAAATAAGGGGCGTCATGATAAGTAGCTTGTGAATTGATCCACACAAACAAGCACTGCTCTCCATCAACCAGCGGAAACACTCGAAAAATGTCATTACATTACGTTACATTCTTAGGTGTCTACGTTGACGAGCATTTAACCTGGAAGCATCACATCAGCTTTATATGTAAACAAATTTCCAAGTCAGTGAGTATTATATTCAGGTCCTGATTTTATTTATCTTCAAAAACTAAAGTAACGTTGTACTACGCGTTAATTTATCCCTACATTACTTATTGTAACTCCACCTGGTCGTCCACATATTTGTCTAACTTAAACAGAATATTTTGCTTGCAAAAGCGCGTTGTGCGAGCCATTGTTAATTCAGATTATCGAGCACACTCTGCTCTCTATTTGCTAAATTGGGTATCTTATCCAAGTTAATTCATTTCAAATAGCCAAATTCATGTTCTGTTACCAAAAACAATTATTACCTCCAATGTTCCTGAATTTGTTTTTAACAAGTAGCCAAGTGCATAATTTATATGGAACAAGAGCAGCCAACCACTATCGATCTCATTCTTGTCGAACAAATCTTAAGCAATTTACAATCCTTTACCAAGGTCC
>JAOBYJ020483455.1:0-23132 GCA_025403565.2 Palythoa heliodiscus | reverse complement strand
TTTTTACCATGTAATTAATATATCCCAGTGAAACCTTAAGGCGCTGTTACACTGTGCAATTTTCACAGCAACTTGTCTCGCAACGCCATTGCGGACGCTGTTACACTACGCAATTTTCTCAGCAACTTGTCTCGCAACACCTGAAAATGTTGGCCGGTGTAGTTTGCTGCAGGGGTGTTACACTGTGCAATGGAGCTGTCAGTTGCTGGAATGCGTTGCGAAAAGTAGAATTGAACTCTAATTCGTGCAACGCGTTGCGCAACGAAAAACGTTGCGAAACATGTACAGACCCTGTTACACCTCGCAATTCTTCTGCAACTTGTTTCGCAATGCGAGACAAGTTACTGAGAAAACTGCACAGTGTAAAAGCGCCTTTATACCGACTGGCAAAGTCAGTAAAATATCTTATTTTTCAGTATCGTCCAGGTCTCCTCCGCGCTTCCCTGTAAAATTGATTTTCAATTGTTTTAGTATTCTGTTCTTTTCAGACGAGCGAATAATAGAACTTGTATACGCGATGCATGAAGACAAATATGAAAACTTATATTAGACTACGCAACATTTATAAAATGTTTGCTGCTTTAGCGTTTCAAATATTGATTTGAAGAGTCGGGTCAGTTTATGATTATGGCAGTACAAAGTAAAGTAGAAGCGTAACGCTTGTGGGATGTAGCTGGAATAAAAAAATATAACTGTGTTGCCTCGCGGGTCAGAGGGACTAAGCCCGTACTGAAACCCTTAATATAGAGTGAGCCTGAATGTTAGCAGCCATAGTGCCCTATTTAGTGGCTGTGTCATTATCAGCACTTATGTGCAACACAGTTATATTTATTACTCCAGCCACATCCCACAAGCGTTACGCTTCTACTTTACTTTGTATTTTCCGTGGGAATCTGAGCCTGTTTTGTTAGCTATGCCATGCTGACGAGGCCCAAAAAGGCCGAAACGGCTGCCCACGGCTGCTAACATTCAGGCTCACTCTTTATATTAAGGGTTTCAGTACGGGCTTAGTCCCTCTGACCGGCGAGGCCATAGTGCCCTATTTAATGACTGTGTCATTATCAGCACGTATGTGCAACACAGTTATAGTTTGGCAGTACAGATGAAGAAGTGATAAAACTTCGACAACTTTTTTTTACTTTGATGATTTGTTACAAGACTTTTCAGTAAAAAAACTGCGGGTTTAGTTTTGCGAATTTTTGTGCGGTATATATATAATGAACATACTGCGAACTGCCTTTGCTTGTAACCCATACCGACGGATCTGATTATTACAAATATAGCTGCTTACAGACACACTCGAACGGCGGAAGACACACATGTTGGAGAAGGAGGCGGAAATCCTGAAGAGAAAACTGCAAACGGTTGAACAAGAGCGGGATATGTTGGTTTATCAGAGGGACCGACTAATGGGTCAGAATGGACACGATTATTTTTTACTTGAACCAGTGGGGATTCATTCGGCCCACAGCAGTCTACACTTCTCTGAAACAAATGCGTTTAACAAGAATGCAAGCGACCTATCGAGGAAAACCAAAGATAAAAACCACAGTTTATCTACGTTTACTTGGGATAAAAACCATGAATTGTTTCCCCACGATAATTTTCCAACAAGAGACGTAAACTCTATAAGTAAGACAAGACGACAGAGAAGGCTAGAACCCTTGAGCGTCGTTAAATCGCCAAAGGAAAACCGTGCCTGTTTGGAATGGATAAACCGCTCAGACAGGAGTTTTAACGGAGCGCGGGAACTCACACAGGACGCTGAAAAAGAGGAGCTGAATAAATCTAAACAGTTCATGAGTTTGAGAATGGCGTCAAAAACTGACTCAGAAATTTCTCTGAGAGAATCAGCAGATGAAAAAGACGAAAAATTTGAAAATATAAAATCCAAAGTTGCTAAAACAGTTTATTCTCAATTTTCAAACTATAATGGAAAGAGTAAAGAAAGTGGATTTTTGTCTTCAAGCTGCGATTTGTCGGCTAATTCAAATTATAGCAGAACAAAAGGATTCCAGTATTCTGAAGATAAAGTGTTGGCAAGCGAAAGCGGGAACCTCGTGGATGAGATAACGACGCATCCACCACGAGGTAAGCTGCTAACTTATATGTTCTTGTTTCTGCATTTTTTGAAATTGTAATTTATTTTTTATCTCGTAAACAGCGAAGATTAGAAAAGTTTTGTTAAATTTATTGTTTTGGATTCAAAATATTTCTCTGTGTTTCTAATTGTTGTTTTAAAACCTCATGACTAATTTTTCATAACTGACGTCAAAGATACAAAAACAAAGAAAAGCTATTAGACGATTGACGTCAATTCAGTTTGAGGTCACGCAACAGTACTCGTTATTGACACGGCTAACTCAAAAACAAGATTTGAAAAAAATGAAAGAAGAGCAGACAACAAAATTGTTGAACAAAAAATGTAGCAAAAATATACGTTTCTCACACGCTTTAGTCATAAAGCTGTATTATCGTGCTAACACGCTGAGACATATCTAAACTTTATACCTACGACAGTTACTCCGCGTGGTCGCATAACTAACCATAATCTTTTCTTAATATGTCGTGTTGCTTGATTTTAGATAATCACGCCAAATATCAGGCAGACAATGACGGTGGCCCACCGATATCTGTCAAACAATATTTTTATTTACCAAAATAGTAAAGTTTACCTCAGGAATTGTTATTTTTTGACAGAACACTAACCTTCGTTTTCTTATTTTTTTTCCCACTTCCTATAATAGTTCAGTATTATTAAACAAACTTTGGGTCTATTGAAAATCTCATTGCTTTAACACAGTTCTAGTTGTCACTATATTTTGGCTAGACCTAAAACTTCGCTGAGCAAAGCTATTTTCTTTTTAGCTGTCAATTGCTATGTGACAAAAACATTCAATGAATTTCATGACTTTCTAAGAAATCTTTGATGATGCTCAACGTATTGAGCTTAAAAAATCTAAGACAGTAACTCAGTAACAACCCAATCAGGAAGAAGTATTTCATAACTTGCCTTTAATAGTAACAACCCAATCAGGAAGAAATATTTCATAACTTGCCTTTAATTTAAAAAAATCCTTTCCAAAATATACTATGACGCATAAGGAAACAGTCATTTCATTTTGTTTTGTTTTTGAATTGTTGTAAAAAGCTTCACTATATTTGTGTTTACAGAGTAACCAAGTTTAACCATAGACAAACATCAACAGTAAAATTGCAAAAAATATGAGCCTATAAAGATATTGTGGTGAATAGCACAATGATCAGAAGCAAGAGAATTTTTCCTTGCGTCATGTATTATGATCGCAAGCATGCCAGACAGTTTGTCGCGGCACCCATAATCGACCACTATAAAGTAGAATAAAAATAATTTTATTCTACAAAAAAAGCACAACTTGCAAAATGGATTATAGTTCTGGTTTCTTTAAAATTAAACCAAAATGTGTACAAAGGCAAAAATAACGAACGCTATTGGATCAGTAATGCCAACAACGTTAACCTAATTACTTCTCAATGTCAAGCTAAAATAGTTCAGTTACAAAAAATAACCTGTCAAAACACTAATCTCATTCTGACGGAAACCTTTTTTCCCTTTTCATTTTCGCTTTGAGCTCCATTCCTTTACTATAAAAGAACGCACTATCAGTAAATAATTTCCATAGTCGTAGTGTAATCATGTGCGCGGTGTCGTCACTTGACCTGAAATTCGCTGAGCAAAGCTTCTTTCAGTTTGTCTTGTAACGAAACGCAAAATGACTACCGCTTTTGTCAGTCACGGTAGAAAAGTTTACAAAGCTACAAAATTTCCAGAAGCAAAACTCAAATGGCACAACTAGATGTATTTCACTTCGCTTTGGTTACAATGTTGAGTTAATACACTCTGTCGTTGTTCTGAGCGAAATTTCACAAGTTCTGTATTTAAAATCTGACATAAATTGTTAAATATTTTACAGATTGTAGCATAACTAATCCAAATTGTCCTTCGATATGTTAGCTCAGTTTCTGTTACACGATCGTAGCAAATATCAATCATTAAATCCAGCTCTGTTCAAGAAAATTTACCAAAAACGACCACTTCCGGTTGGACGAATTTTTATCTTTTTATACTAGCCAGGTATTAAGCTTCGTCTACGTAAGATACATTCACACATAATAATAAAAGAAACATATGTAACATACAATATACAAATGATATTTCAACTGTCATCTCCCCGTTTAAATCTTTGTCGAAAAATCTAAAAACTTTCGTTCGCCATAATACTGCTTTTCAATAATCGGTATTTCCGAATGTCAAAATGTAAACAAAGAAATCATACAAATTGTATCAAAAAGCCTTCAAAATGTCGACTCTGACTGTAATCCCCCCACTACCCACCCCCCTTTGCTTGGAAAACTGCTTGCCTTTAATGGATGACACTTGAAAACTGAGTGATATATGTAGAGATAGAAAAGTCGAGTGGGATCAAAAGCAATTATACTCTTCAGTTTTAATTAAAACGCTTTTGTGCGCGAAGAACATTAGTTTATAATGACTGGATTATGTACGCCGTGCACATGTTGTATTGTTCTTAAATCCACCAGCTTGAGTTGAATATATAAATAGAGGGAATCGTGGTTCCAATCTTCTATCAGATTTCTTTACGTGATAACAGTATTCATTTCACTTTAATTATTTTTGAACTATTTATGATGGAAATAATAGTTCGCATATATTACTTTAGCAGTTATCTATTCATGGTTCGCTGTTCACACACAAGGCTTCCCTGTTTATTTAAAGCTAATGACACTCGTTATCATTTCCAGATAACTTGCTGTCAAGTTTTATTCGTAATTATGCTAGTTAAGCTTTCTAAAGTTGTCTTGGCAAAGGTTTAGAAATCAATTAGGCTTCGTCTTTTTTGTGTTTATGACGTTACCTTAAAAATAGACAGTAATTTTAATAGTGCATATCGCCGTGCAACATCAAGTAAAACTATTCTATTATACTTCATTCTATCTTGCTTTTCTTTTTCTTTGGGAAGTACTAGCAGTCTTGAATACTCTGGCAACGAAGGAGACTGTAATTTTAGACAGTAATTTTAACAATGCATATCGCCGTGCAACATCAAGTAAAGCCACTCTATTATACTTCATTTTATCTTGCTTTTCTTTTTCTTTGGGAATTACTAGTAGTCTTGAATACTCTGGCAACGAAGGCCACGTGTTTGCAATCTAAAACGCCTCATAAAAATGTAAGAGATGTTTTTTTTCAACTTATGGTTACTAAGAGACCATACTTTCAATCAATGTGAAATGCCGTGAGAAACTTCATAGACATTTCTCCATAGCTCAATAATTCGTAGAGTTGTCTTTGTCTTTTTGTCACGTGGTGTTTAGTTTCCTTGCAAAATCCGCATGTGCCGTTCGCCAACTCACACGAGTAACTGCGTACTTCAGAACACCTTTTTACCTTTGGTTGTTAAGTGTTCAAGTGAGAATGCTGTCGAGTAGGCAGAAACATTGGAGTCTCCAATGTTCTTGCATGAGAGGTCGTACATGTGTTTGTATTGTAAACAAAAGCTTTGCAACTGTGGATAGAATATCCTTTTGTTCTAAGCAGCAAGTGACCAAGTGGTACCTCAAACATTTTTTCAAACAAATGAATCTGCAAGAAAAGAAAGAAACAATGGTTTCTCTAGAAAGGAAATTAATGAAGATAGCTTTGCTCTTTTACTTCTCAGATTCTGCAAGCCTAACTCGCCCGAAAACTTAGTTTTCGATCACTTCCAAATTTCTAATTTCTGTTGCTCGGACATTTGATTCACATTCGCTGGATTTCTATCTTTCAGCATTCCTCTACTCTAGTCTCTTTTAAGGTTTCACTGAAGCAGTCTTTACTGATTGAGCGGTGCTTTAATTTCATAGCGCATATCTCCATAGTTCATAAATGTATACATATCGCTAGAAATTGCTGAAGATTATGGGCTCTGTGATTTCAATGTGAAATTAACAAAAGAGTGAAAACTTTGTTGAGTTCCGAATTTGCCAATTTTCCTCCAATTTCTTTGAAATTTAATATTTTGAGAAATGGTTCAAAACTTTGTGAAGGAATTTTGGTACTTTGAAAATTTCATGTTATCGTAATGAACTTTATCAATCGAGCTCTAAACGGTTAACAAAGCTGCAGACTATCAGAAATTGCCAAATAATAATAATAATAATAATAATAATAATAATAATAATAATAAGGCAGTGGCTATTCGTACGGCACCCGTACGCTGACACGGTATTTGCTCTTCGTACGGGAGTTTGAAATTTTCCTTGAATTTCACTGTAGTTTTAAACTTTAACAAGTCCCGACTATTATATGTTAGTTTAGGTTTACAAAGCGGTTTTGGTGAGGGACGTTGATTCGGCTGACAATAAATAACTAACTCGCTGCATACCGTGCGAGCGACCCATTCGCGACATTTAACATTTTTTGACATTGCAATAAGACTCCCGTACGCGAAATTTAATTTGCTATTCGTACGGGAATCTGAAATTTTCCTTAAATTTCACTGTAGTTTTAGACATTAACAAATCCCAACAATTGCATGTTAGTTTAGGTGTTAAATATATAAAAAAATTCACAACGAATGTCAGGGAAAAGGTACGTAGAAGTACACTTCGAGTCACGAAACCTGTAGAATTGATTCAAAGTTGGTCGAAACAATGAAATTTATTCGCCAAAATCATAGGTAGTGCATGGTGAACTCTAAACAAGTAACAACGAACTTTATTATTAGCAGCAGTGGGGTGTTTCATCGATAAATGATGAAAATTTGGATTACGAATAGCAAATTGCAGTTGGCCGTACGGGACTATCAGGATTCGTGGGTCGCTCGTGTTGTTTGTAGTATTCCGTGAATCTTAACACATGTGCAGTGTTATGGTTTAACAGCAGTCAGGTACGTTATAAATGGTGAAAGTTTGGATTCCCGTACGAATAACAAGTTGAAATTCGCGTAGGGGAGTTTTACTACATTGTCAAAAAATGTTAAGTGTCGCGAATGGGTCGCTCGCACGGTATGCAGCGAGTTAGTTATTTATTCTCAGCCAAACGAAAGTCCCTCACAAAAAGCGCTTCGTAAACCTAAACTAACATATAACAGTTGGGGTTTGTTAAAGTTTAAAACTACGGTAAAATCTAAGGAAATTTCAGACTGCCGTACGAATAGCAATTTGAATTCGGCGTACGGGTGCCGTACGAATAGCCACTGCCATAATAACAATAATGGTGATGATGATGATGATGATGATGATTAGATGATGATGGTAATGGTAATGATGGTTAGATGATGATGATGATGGTGATGATGATGATGATGATGGTTTATTAACAGTTGCTATAGTATTACTTTAAAAAAGTTGTTCTCCTAGCAAATGCCTACTAGCGAACAGCGAACTTAAAATCCACTTTCTTCTGTTGCCCAAGTTTTTATATTTTAAAAGCAACCAGTATTTATATATTGTAATTTTGTGCGATTTGTAACAGTATTATGTATAAAGAGTTGCCCAAACGCATTACGCGATCATAATATTCCCTAAAAATTGTTTAAGCCAATCAAATGTCAGATCGTGGTAATTCAAATCTCGCCAATTACGAGATATCAAAAGCCGGATGTTGAAAATTAGTATATATACACAAACTTCAGTGACCTTGGCGATATACCCATTCTGATTGGGTCGCTATCTCAGGCTATTGGACAATATCCACTCGGGATAGTTTGTGTCGAAATGGCGGCGGAAAATTCCCGTTTGCGACCGCGTCACGGACGATGAAATTTTGCAAATGCAGATAAATGCAGTTCTGGAAAATACCAAGAAAGCAACAAAATACGAACTGCGTGTTTTTCAGGGTAAAAAGCGCTTTAATATTCAAACAATTCAAACTAAAACCACAATGCCGGTTTACAACTTTTCAGACAAAAAATGTTGCTCTTTAAAATAACGGCGGAAAGTCAATGTTTGTGTTTTGCTTATTTATGGATTGGTTAACACAAAAGCAAGAATTTCGAGTAGAAATTCAAGACATGAGTACAACTGAATTGGAAAAATTTTTTTAAGAAAGTTTTACTTGTCCGCTCGTAAGCATGACGAGCAAGCGAGTCTCAACTTTTCGCGCTTGCACAAATTAAGGTAACGTATACCTTCAGGGGTGTTTTGCGTCAAAACGATACAGTGCGTCTGTTTTAAACCGTAGGCGTAAGTACCTAAACCCATATACATCAAACTAAAGTTTATAGAGCTGGCTTTCGAACTATATTAAAAATTTTGAATTAAAATGAATTTTGAGATTTTTTTACTTTCGCTAAAAACGAGCGACAAAACTGGATTTCGAAAGTTACAAGTCCAAGCGATTATTGATATTTGATGATTTAATTAATTCACCAGTTTCCAGACCAAAAGTGCTAAAAAAACCTTGTCTGCGTTTTCATATTCAATTGCAGAGAAAAGTTACGGCGCTTTTTCGAATTACGGTTTAAAAAAAGTCTAGAGACCGTACAAAAATTGCTCTAAAACAAAAGTTTTTCGAAAAACAAAAAACACAGACACGTTTTTGTTCTTCATATATTGAAGAAGTTCCTGTGCAAATTTTTGGGGAAATGAACAAATTCCCTTTGAGTTGGAACTCTCGAAAGGCGATTTTGTCGCTCGTTTTTAGAGAACGTAAAAAAACCTAAAAATTCATTTTAATTCAAAATTGCGCTTATAGTTCGAAAGCCAGCTTTATGAGCTTTAATTTGATATATGGGTTTAGGTATCTACGGTTTAAAACAGATGCACTGTATATCGTTTTGACGCAAAACACCCCTGAAGGTGTACGGTAACCTTAAAAGTAGCTTGTGAGAAATTTAAAATATTGAAAACAAAAGTTGTGGCCGAGTTTTTTTTAGGTTACTTCGTTTGTATTTACTAATACAATCATTTTCTTCAGTTTCGGTAAATAGTGGCTTTTAGAATATTCACCGAGACGGAAAAGAATAATTGTTAAATATCCGACAACATTGATCTTAATGAGATTTTTTATATTAATGTATCGTTCTGTGGTCAAGGATTATAAGCCAATAGTCGTGCACGAATTTATCAGTTTGTTTGTCCTTGTTATGGTATCTTTGCTACAAACGTGGTTCAAACAAATCTAGCCGCCCTGATATTATCTTGAATTACACAAAGTAATTGATCGAATGCATATAAAACGCCAGATATCATGACGGTATAATAGTGGTTTTAGTTGCATGTGTTATCTGAACAACTTTCAGGTCCTTTTGTTTGGTGAATGAAAATTGCTTTGTTTTTAGAAAAATATGTGACGGCGGCGTGGTTGGCGCAGTATTAAGATACCACAAGGTCCAGTGTTCAAATCCCGGCTCTGCCGAGTGTTGAACATTTGTGTAACCTTCTTTCCACCAAAGTTTGACTCAGCTTTCCATCCTTACGAGATCGGTAAATTGAGTACCAGCTTCTGCTGGGGGCTAACCTGCGACGGATTAGTGCCCCATCCGGGGAATTTAAAGCCCTTTTAATGCTAAAGGGCGAATTATCCGTGTGGACGAACTTGGGCAAACATTTGTAGTTCGTCCGGTTATGCGTCTCTTTATTTAGCAGTGTAAAGACGGGCAAAAGATGCATCATACGCCTAGACGAACTTTCAGTTGAAATACGTCTTGAACGACGCACTTCGAAAGGTAGTTCGTCTGGACGTATAATGCGTCTTGTGCTCGTCTTTACACTGCTTAAAAAAGAGACGCATAACCGGACGAACTACAAATGTTTGCCTAAGTTCGTCCAGACGGATAATTCGTCCTCTAGTATAAAAACGGCCGATGTGTCTCATGGACTTAACACTACAGAAACCGGGATAAACAACGGCTCCAGTCAGCCAATAGGCTTGTAAAAGGATTTATCTGATAAAATGGTATTATGTAATAGCAATGAATGGTTTTCAATAAAGAACAGTCTTATACAATGAGATTTGAGAGAATGTTATAAAGGTATAAATTGAGAAAATGTTTCTAAATTATGCTGTGGGAGACAGTTTAGAAGATCTTGATTCCTAGATTAGTTTGTTCAGTATAGACGTTTGGTTATCGACAAACTAAAGCCCGCCGCACACTTGAAAATGTGCAAGGCGAAATTCTCACAAAACTGCGCCGCACACTAGGGAAATTTGCTTGCGCCAACTGGCACCAGTGAAATTTTGCTGAGCTGATAGCTCTAGTGTGCGGCGGGCTTAAGCGACTAAGAGAATGTCTTGTTTCTTCATACCCTGAACCGCAGTTTCATTACTTTAAATGGCACCTTTCTGTCCCCGTGGACGCAAAAAGCGGCCAACTTTTTTTATTCCGATATTATACCTGATTTGCATCTGGAGAACAGACGGGAACTTAGGGGGACGGTGTTGGGAGACATTTCAATACAGGATGACGCTGGGTAGTATTTATAATAGACAATTCAGAAGAGGGATTTGGCCGAGATGATATATTACGTATGTTGACTGGGCAAAACTGGCTGACCTAATCCCAGAGCCGTAAATTAAAAACCTACACTAGAATAGAACTTTTTCTTGGTTTCTCAGGCCTAAAATGCTTTGAATTTGCCTTTAAAAATATATTCGCCCTTGAAAAATGTGAAGACATCTTAATCGTGTCTTCTCTTAATTAGAATTAATATTACGCATCATTACTTAACGCTTAATATCTCTCACCTGAAATGAATAATGTGTCGAATATGCAAGATATCTGGATTGTCACAAAACTGAAGCATATTATGAGTTTTAAAACATACCACCATCAAGACAGTCGAAGTCTTTCATATCCTCGATTTTTTATTGAACATTGTGGTATACTATCCACTGGAACAGTATCTACTGTGTCAAATTGAAATAAATGTATCACTATTTAATTTTAATTATTTTTATCAAATACTACAGTTTCTGAATCATGCACAGTGTGTATTTCCCACTGTTTCGGCGGACCACATATCTTACAAATATCACGACATCTTGGATATGAAACACAATTTTTTTCTTTTTTAAGGTACTTTTACTATCATGCGCAGTGTGTAATTCCCACTGTTTTGTCAGGACCCTTGGCTTTCGTGATATTCATGTAAGACCTGTGGCCCACCAAAGCAGTGGAAAATACAAAGTCCGTATGACTGTGGAAACATCTTTGCATAATTTTGTGATTCTTTACTAAATTTGGACATATATCAGTAGTTCAGAGGCCAGTGGACTGGGGATAAAACTTGGCAAACGTTTACCTCAAAGATTACAACGCTGCTTTGTTTTATGTTGAGTGCACAGTTACGGTTATGATCTCTTGGGTCTTGCTCTAGTTGTGATAGTTCGTTAGTCTTTAATTGGTCTTTTACTGGCATTTATATTTGAAAACTTTTTGTAATCTGCCCTCTGTCAGGGTCGATGAGAATAGGAAAAAAGTAAAAATTATAACAAAAAAATGATGCATTGCATTTTGTAACCAGTCAACTTTGATAACTCATATATTCTTCCAGTTTTGCAAAGGGCAGGCTGATTTGCGTGAATCCCACCGTTCCACGATGCGGATGTTAAGTCTTAATTTAAAGCATTGACTCTGGAAATAAATTAAACCATGGTTTCTGAACAATTTTATTGAAATGTAATGTATCTGGTGAAATAAAGATTACTTTAGCGCATGCGATTTTTTTATGAGAATTATTTAGTTTTGGCTGTAAAAATAATTTACGCCATGCTTTTGAAGATGAAGTTAGGTATAAGCAACTTGGACTCCGAGTTGAGTGGCGTCTGCCAGCTCATTCTAGTTTTTGAACAGTTTGATTTTTATTTTTCTTCTCTTATTTCTAAGTATTTAAATTATTACATAAGCTTTCACTGTACTTGCAGTTGTTAAGAACACAAAATCTAATTTATTTATGCTAATTCAGCTTTCGCGCTTTGTGTTTGTGTGTGTGTATGTTGTCCTACAAAATTGAATAACTTGAATAACCTGCAATTTACTCCTCGTGACCCACACATTTAGCCAGACTAGCTTTTGCTATTTCTTAATGTCTGTGATCTTATAGACTGCAAAAATAAACCACTTATATTTAAATACGATTTGTAATTACTTTTTTTGAGCACAATAAAGTTGTAGTTGTTGCTGTTTTTGCAGAAATGCCATGTGTAATGAAGATTCCTTTACCGTTTGCGTTTTTTATGAGAATTATTTGGTTTTGGCTGTTTAAAATTTGGCTGATCTTGTAAATTGGCATTATGTTGTGACTTTTAACAAATTGTTTATAACTTCCTGTCCAATAAAAATTCTTGCATTCTTAAATTGTTTGTAATTTATCGGCAAAATTTCAGCTTTGTTCTTATAGGATTGTTCATATAAAGAAAAGCGTGCGTTTATTTGGTGATCAGCGTCTGTCTTCGTTCGTTCTTTCTTTCTTTTTTTTCGTTTTTTTGCTTTCTTTTTTTTATAACTGATTTGCGATAACTTTTATTGTGTCGTTTAAAAAAAGTTTTGTAAACAGCCGCCTGGTCCTCAGTTGATTCCGGAGATCTTTACAAGAACCAAAACAGCGCCTAAGTCCGAAAAATTATTTATGTTATGTACAACTCGTATTCAAGCTTCAAGTATTACATACTGTCTTTGCTTTATCTTATTTATGACTCCCGAGACCATTTTCTTTAAAATGCTCGTTTGCGGAAAAACTAGAAACATTGATACGTGTGATCTTACTTTGAAGACTATAAGTGTCGGTCGATACTTTGGCGGTTTGATAAACCTTGACTCCCGATAAGATAAAGTTAGTTTTCTGCTACTAGGGAAGTAGGCTTAGTTAAAGTTTGCACTCTTCCTTAGCGCTAAACTTGATACGACAATAATTATCATGGCCGAAGCTTCCGTCGCCTTTGTTTATAAAACATTTACTCCCTAAAAATAGACAAGCACACGTGTTTATTTCTTAAACATTCAATTTTGTCAAAGACATGTCAATTAACATTTTGCACTGACAAGCAAATGACCAACATGAACAAACCGAATACCACCCTTGTTAACAAAACATTTGTACCTTTAATAATTTTTTAATAAAACTAACTTAACTATACTATAGATGAACAAACACCCAAATATCAAAATAATTCGTATTGGTTTCGTTTTAAGATCTTGTTTCGCAAACAAAAAAAGATGTATTCTATTTGGGTTTTGTTCAGACACACAACTGATCAACAAACTATAGAAGGACATCCATTCAAAGATGCGCTGCTAGGATACCGCTGTTTTTGAAAGGAAAGTTGGACACTTCCTCAGAACCTTCCCTTGATATTTTTTCTTTTTTTCTAGGGTCGGCTTCTTCCTTAGCAAAAGAAACCAAGTTAAAGGTGAGCAGGTTGAACTGGTAGATTTTAAATAGTTCAACACTTAAAAGGCAAATTTGGTGGCTGTGTTCACGTTTCGTTGAATGAAGGCTAAGCACTTTTACGAAGTATAGATATAAAGATGCCGGTTTTTAGAATAATAATAATAATAACAAGGATAATAGTGAGAAGAGTTTTTCGGCTTAATACACAAACTGATTTTTTTCACCTTCAATATCATTGTGCAGGGACTCTTTAGGCATAAGGGATTATTGTTTTAACGTTGTCTGTGAAATAGGTATCTTGCCATTAAGTAATTGCAGTCACGACAACACGACATAAATACCACAAGGACTTGTGAACTGTTGCTAGGTGTCGCATCTAACTGAAAGCCTTTATTAGTTTTTAGCGTTGGTGAATCGCCTCAAGGAAGAGAAATTAAGAGAGCTGGAGACCAACACGAAAGGTCGTACTCGCAACACGAAACCAGTCTAGTTGTAGAAATACATCAGTAAATTAACGCAAAGTTGCTGTTACAAGTTGTTAAATATGACTTAATCGCTAGGGGTTGAATAAGTGTAGAAGCACTTAAAAGGATTCGTTTTTTGTGGAACAGAACAGAGCGGACAAATGCGTTTGGTGTATTATTTGGATGATCGCTTTTGGTAAGGATTGATAGTGAGTTGTCAGACCTCAACACACTTAGCCATTTGCATGTTGCGGCGGCAAAGTTTAATTACTTTAGAAAGCAAATAGCGATAACATAACAATGCTTTCCTTAAACACCCTTTCTGTCGGACGAATATGCCTTCAAAAGGCTGAGATGCTCTTTTTGTGGGCCATGTGTTTTCACAGGTACCCAGAAGAGCCTCCTGACCTCTACAGAAATATTGCGTTTAAAATGGTTTATAAATACAATCGTAACTTTTTGAATCAACTTTGAAAAATATTGCACTAAAGCTCGCTGTAGGAGTGCAACTCCTAGATCAAAAAGTATAACTATCCTCAAACCTCTGCAGCGTTTTCTGTATCGCGTTAATGAAATCCGGTATCGACTCTTTTTTAGTCTGAAAAATGTTCCAGCTTTCTACTGTTTTGATACGAGATATTAAAAGAAACAGCGCGCTTTTCTTATCATCCGTTAATCTTGACAGGCCTTTGAAAGGGGAGTGCCAGGATAAATGTTCACTATCTCATAGAGCATTTCTCTATTCCAAGGTAACATCTGATATCCAAATCTTTATATTTGAAATTTGTAGCTTACAAGATCTGTATGAATTATTTTATTGAATCCGAACAGTTGATATAGAAGAACTTGTTCTGGTCGTCAATAGCTGAAACGTGACTGAAACGTCAATACTGAAGTGAAAAATTTACAACCAAAAGAAAACATAATATTAATAAAAATTTGAACAAAATATAATTTGGGCGCTCTGAACTCGCGAAATGCTAACCATTTTGTCTTATTTTCAACTTTTGCGTTTTAGTGTTAGATATAAGTTCGAGGCACCCTCAGGTGTCATTCATTTAACACAACAGTGTCAAAATTCATCCGTTATTGTTTGACCTCGTTCCAGCTTTGACTTCTTTCGTTTTGTGAACAGTTTTGTTTGAATAAATCCAGATTGTGATCAAGCATGATTGTACTTTGCGCCAACAATTCTTTTTGTTCATTGAACGAATAAATCCATGCAAACAAATATTGCACGAAAGCGATAGATCAATTGCAATATATCGCAAATGTTATATCATGTTATTGGTTCCGCCTCGCATACACATTTTTGCGTTGGAGGCTTACTCTTTTCCGGCTGATTCCTCAAAGTCAAAGCTACCAAATCTTAAATTTTAATTCTTTTACTCATATTTGTTGAAACAATTAACATTTACTGAATCTCCCTTTGCTTTGAGACAAAGAGAATGAACGGTCACTCCTTAGGGTTTCAACCACTACTAGATCAAAAGCTTTGAACGATTGTTCATTTTGACTATTTTTACATGATGGTGTTAAATGAATTTCAGGTCTCGTCTGCACGTTGCCTCGACAGCGAAAAAAGAGCAAGTGATGTTATTAGTTAAAATTTGTGCGACATAGCTGACTTTAAATTCGAAGCAAGTTGCCTTACCTTTTTGTGTCTTAGATGCATTCATAGCCGAAGGAAATTACCTCTCGCACTGATATCAATATAAACAGTATTAGAAAATAACAAATTTAATAAGTCAACAGAATAATGTGACCTTGTATTTGCAAAGAACAGCTCAGCTTGAATAACATTAAATGTGAGCTTATCTTGATTTGCTAGTCCGCTTTTGTTAAGTCGCTTTGCGCACAGCACTGATTCTAGATTGTATTAAAAGCAAAAAAAAATGTGGTTTCAAAATTTTGCGTTAAACTTTGTACACAAAAAAGGCAACCGTTAGAATGTTTTTTATTAAATTCTATTATAATTGTTTAATGATTAGGATTCGCGTTAATCCAACATTATAAGAGCATGACAACACCCAGTCTTAATAAATATTCGAACTCATTAAGAACGTCGTCGTATGCACCACACAGTTTGAATAACATTGTCATTCAAAAAACATATACCTCTAAGACTATATTTTGAGAAGTATAAAATAAATGTTTTAGTCTTTTTGTGTACAATGACATTGCCCTTTCTTCCTGACCGCTGATTTTATCAGCCAATGTTATACACCGTCTATCAGTTTTTTATACCACGCTTTTTTACTATAATAAAAACTAATTCAAAAGCAAGGCTCCGATTATTATTGTATTATATATCTATATATTTTAACTGTTAACAAACTGTCGTTTAGACAAGTAGGTTAAATGTGGCACTAGCTAGCCACTGATCGCACTTGGTTATTTTTGCGTGTTTTATGGGATTCCTGCTTTTCAAGTCAGTCCCTTTTAATCTTCGTTTGCGCAATCACCATTCATTCGGAATTCGTGCCTTAGAGTGTGTCTCCGAACATCAACTTTACGATAAAATCTTCTGCCGCAAACTTTGCAAGGGAAAGGCTTTATTCCTGTGTGTCTTCGCATATGTGTTAGCATGTTCGAAGACTGGCTGAACACTTTACCGCAGTGCTTACATTTAAAAGGTTTCACGCCTGTGTGCATCAGAGTGTGCTTTTTCATGTCGGACTTGCGCAGAAATTTTTTGCCGCAAAAACTGCAGGCGTACGGCTTGTGATCAGAATGGATCAGCTTGTGCGTTGAAAGGCTTGATGGTCTCTTAAACTCCTTTCCGCATTCCTGACACTTGTAAATCCTCGTCTTTCCCTTTGCCATGTTGTTGTTTTTCAATTCCCCTTTTGTGTATATTGCGTCGTTCAAAGTGTAAGCTGAGTCATAAGGCGGCCCTGGTGTTTTGCCTTCGATCACGCCAAAATGCGGTGGTCTTTGGAACAACGGTTTTGGACCTTGCAAAACATTTGGTCGCATTGAGTTAAGTGGATTTGGTAGGCTATGAAACGGGAAAGGGTTAGAAACGTTTGGGCAGAAGTACATTTTGGGTGGTGGTGCTGGTACTTGAAGATGCGGTAGAGAATAGCTGGGCTGTGGTAGAGATTGTGGACAGTGAAAAGCAGATCGGCCAGGAAAGAGTTCTAACGCAGTGGGTTTGTGCCACGGATAATGTATGGGTGGTGGAGCATTGACACGATCGGTATTATCGTACTTTGGGTTTGGAAGCAGTGAATGGAAACTCTTGTCTGTCTCCTTGACTGTGGGATCTTCTCTCTCCAGCGAGCTGCTTTCTTTTCTCACATATGGAATAAATGCGTGTTTTTCTTCAGTTTTCAGATCATGGAATTCTACAAAAAAATCAAATAAATAATATTTGAAATCTTCGACGCTTTTCACTTCAGTTTATGATTCAATTCACTAGGAGAATAGGTTTGCTTACACATCACAGCCAGATTAAATTCAGATCGAACGTTTTCAACAATCTTCGGAAATATCGAATGACCAAAATGAAACCAATTGCGCAAATCAAATCAAATCAAAGCGTACAGTTTTTTTGAGCAAACCAAAATATTCGGTTTGAAGTTTTACATCCCGCATTTTGAACAATCAGTATATATTTTCTTAAACATTCCTATCATAATTTGGTGACCCGACAAGCAACCAAGAGACCTTATTTTTTGTCTTGTTTTTGCTATAAATCAAAATACAAGCATCTAGCAAAGGCATAAAAGCGCCTTTTTTGCCTAACATTTACTGATACACTTTTGAGTTTTGTCTATGAAAAATTACGAGGTTCTGAGCGCCGTCGTGTTTTCAAATCTAAATCAAACTGCAAAGCAAAGAACAACGAAAATAGCTTGGGAATACTCCCTCTTCTTGTTTCGATCATATCCATCCAAATTGTAGTTAATCTTTTTACTCAAATCAGTTCTCGAGTGATTCTGAAAAAATTGCTATACGATTACCACGCTGAATAGAAATAGACTGATGTAAAGCTGTTTAAAATGGCCGCACATGCCTTCGTATTTATAGAAATCATCGAATATTTTAGGCTTTTTGACTACAAAAGTTTTGTTCTAAAGCAAACAGATACAACTATTATTGAAAAATGTCAAAAACTGTGATTAGCAAGCTAATGTAACAAGTATTGCTGGACAACCAAACTATTATTCTTCTGATCAGTTTCACCTTAGTAGCAAGGTGAAATGAAAAATGTTCATTAACACTTCTCGAACCCCAATCACGTTTTCTAATTTACAATAATTTAGAAGGATTTTTCCCAACAAACAAATTGTTCGTTCTTTCCCCGTAGAGTTTAATTCGAAGCTCCGAGATCCCGAAATCTATGAGATATCGTTTGGCGTTTATGTAAAACAAAGCGGTAGCAATCTCGGATGGTGCAATACTTTGGTATATTCGTGTGCAAGTGGGGATTTGCTTTTAAACAGTTGGTAAATGCGCAAATTCAATTTATGAGTCGTTAAAATACCATCGCATTTTCTCGTTTCAGATAGAAACGTGAGAAAGGTAGATCAAAATTGCCAGAGCTGGGATTTCCCCATTGTGTTTTTGATTTTCCCCGAGGATGGGCCGCTTAAAGAGTTCGTGTCTTCTCAAAATTCTTTACAACGCGACTTCACGCACGAGTAATCAGATCGTCAAACCTATACCTGCCCACTGATTTGCGACTTGTATTGTGTATAAAAACTTGAAAAACTTATATTATCATGAATACAGTTAAATCACTTTCATCGCATCGAACCTTTATAAGTTGGCGATCCGAGAAAAAAATTATCTATTCGTGTCGACTTGGTACTTTGGCAACTCAGAAATGGCAAAACGTAGATAAAACTTTTCTTGGTTGCTAGTTTTTTTCATTTTTGATGAATATTGTTGGGATTGAACTTTTTTCTTACCTTCCATATTTTCTAATTTTTCTGAAGAGGTGTCTTCGGTAGGCGACAAGGTTGTCTGCTTGGAACGGACTAGGAAAGCGCGAGGCATGTTATCCAGTGATTCAGTTGCACAAATATACGGACAGAACATTCAAAGCTGTTCTTTTAAATCCTTGGTAAATATGTAAATGACTTTTAATTAGTTGCCAATGACTGGCTAGTCGGCCTTTTCAAGTCGCGAGATCTTATAGGCATGTGTTTTGAATTCACATGTGCATTGTTCTACCCCCCAAGATGTAACACTTATTTGTTTAAACAAAATTTAAATCGCATCCCTGAACTCAAAGGGCGGTCGAAGTTTCGGAGAATAAAAAGACAACCGTAGTAAAAGCCCCATCTGGAAGAACGAAAAAGCCATGTATCAAACTGTGTATCTGTTTATTTGTAAACTTGAATTATTGTTTAATGTGGTATGTATAGTTTCTAATATTACTTGTAAATGTGTGAAAACAAATGGATGGTAAACAGATGCGACTTACAACACAAAAGAGTGTCTTGAAAGTTTCCTAATTTTTTCTTTGAGATAATGTTCCTTAAACTTATAAATTCAAAGTAAGTACCAAAGTTGCTGATTTTGGCTTCAAAGAGCAGAAAAAAGACGAGGGTGTTTTGCCTCCTAACAAATTTGGATTGATTTAGTCTTTTGGCATAAAATTTACCGCTAATTGAATAAGACAAAATACGCCATTGTAAAACTAAAAGACAAAACGCTTTATATACGGTGGCCAAATTGAATTAAACCTTTTGAAGCAGGTAGGAAAACGGTTCCAATAAACTTTGTCGAAAACATCTGCGCATAGCCGCCTAAACTGGGATCGTTGCAAAAGAATATTTCGAAAGGAAATGAGACAAATCAATTTGCAGTCAAAGCTCAAAAAGTTGGCCAAACCTGTCCAATCAATACGCATGCGTAATGATTAACACAGCAGGTGGGTTTAACCGAACATAAAGTCAATGACAAGAAAAAACAATAAATCATTTGTGTTTGAAATAAAATCTTAAAAAACACTGCACACCTACAATCAATATTTCCTTCAACCGTAGTCTGAGCTGCATATTTAGATTTTCTCTTGTAAGATTCATCCCGAGATTTCGACATATTGGCACTTGGAAAAACCTCGCACCAACCATCGGTTATTGAGAATATTGTCTTTTATTTCAAAATTAACTCGCGAGATAGTGGGGTGTTTACAAGCATTTTGATCAAATAGCTTCTACCTGTTATGTTTAATAAATTCTAACCAACCAACTTTGTTTAAAATTATACTTTGGGTCATTACGCTGGTTTGACGAATAGTCAGCAGCGCAAAACTTAAGAAATATCTATTGGCCTACAAATCGTAGACGGCGTGCTGAAAGAATTTCAAATTAGCAATTTACTGACGGCACCACTCGTTGCAATGGAGAAGTCTTTGATCTGGTGCGGCATGCTTTTATTCAGTAGCTTTTCATAGAATTGTATAATAACAGCCTTTTAGTTTGATTAGACGAACTATTGTTATCAAAAACATTTGAGAAAGATGAATCCTTTGCAAACGTTTTCGTACAAGTAGCAATAAATCAATATGAAATGTAAATATAGTTGCATTTCAATTTTTAAGCAAGTTAAAACGATAATTTTTTTAAAAGAAAAGCAAGCCATGCTGGTAGTTTTGAAAAATGGCCTCTGGCCTCTGGGAGAAACGCTTACAATTAGTTTAGAAAATCAACAATTCTATTTCCAATAATGTACATTTTGACCTACGCAATTGTCCCATTGTAATTATTCTGTCTTGTTTCATTTTTCTTGCACAAGAACTCAGAAATTTTCGAGCATTTTTTATGAAATAATTAGAAATATAGTTTCCTTGGCTTAAAACAGAAGGAAAATGTTTCTTTAGTACTTAAGAATTTATTTGTGGTGCCTAATTGAATTCAGCACGTCATAATTGTTAACTAATTGCCCTTTTTATTCAAATTTGATGAAAGCTATGATAATGTTTGGTTGTAATCTTTCTGAATCAAATGACACAGCCATACCTGGCACATACGGTGTCTCGCTCATGTAATGTGGATCCACTCAAACGAGCTGGTCGATACAAAAATTTATATGTCTCTGTATAGTTTAAAGTAACGGTTGTTTTCTGGGTTTCTGTACGTTTGTAATTATTCGTTTCTTTCTAGCTTGTTTGCATACTATTAAAATCCCGGCTAAAATAATTAAGATAATATTAACAAAAAAAATAATAAAATAATAGCGTTGAAATGAATTTATCAGTCCATAACATAATAAATTTGTTAATTTCTAGAATTTGAATTCGGTTGGTCTTTCATTCCGATCTGGATCAAATCCAGTTTTCTATATTGTTTATGTTTCTATAAAGATTTTAAATTAATACGTAATATTTTTGTTGGAGCAAAACCCGTTGGTTCCTCACGAAGATAAATACATTTTATACCAATGCTCTGCTGAAGTAGACAGATACACCATAAGTTTTTTTTCCTACAAAACCAACTCGAACAAAATCTGGTTTCAGCATTCTGTAATTTGTTAAATTTGATCTAGTAGAAACTAATATCTCGTTCATTTTTAAAGTATTCTAGCCGTTGGATTGAAAGTAGATAAAAGACAGTATCGTTTGATTACAATATTAATTACGCCATTGAGTCGTAATGACCAAACAATGGTTACCTATGTCTATGAGTCAGTATACAAACTCATCGAAAAAAGTGTCCGGGTACCATACGTCAGTGCCACAGTTGCTCTCTTCATTACAAACTCTTCCCCTTTGAATTTAAGAAACTGCGGCTTAACGATTTTCCTGTGACATAGTTGTTAATGGAAACCCTTGATTCTAGTCCAAAAAGTGACATTTTCCAACGTGTCAAAAGATAAAATTGCAAAGAGTAAATGAATGTCTGGAAGAGCAAAAAAAATGTCGAGCTTGTTACAGTACTCAGCTTTAAAATTATTACAATATTAATATTTTAAAAGATATATCCTTGCTCGACTGGCTTCAAAAACAATAAAATAAAACTGAAGGAAACGCGATTTGGCTAAACCGTGTAGATCTACACGGTTATTCTTTTATAGCTGTAGTGAATGTAACGAACAGTCTTGTGAGAGTGTCTCATTCCAGAAGTAGTCTAGCGTTCAAATGAACGTACCGCCATTATCACTTCGTAAACTCAACTGACACTGAAAGTTGAAGAAAGCTGACTTTAACTCACAAGAACGAAAGCCTTTTAGTTTTACACATTCATGAATACATATTTCTTCACTTCCTATTTGCATTCTTATTCACCTACAGATCGGCATGAAATTATTGGCTCATATTCGAGCATAAATACTCGGGCGGCTTTGGATTCTGAATGACCACTGAGTAACATTCCGTACTGCCTGAAGGCACAACTAAGCTTTTGAATCCAAGCCGAAGTCAAAGGATTTATAAAACCATGCAAATGTCTCTGAAACTGTCAATAATGACTTCGGGTGTTTAAAGTAATGGTCACCCGTCAAGTCTGGCATGAAAAGAAACTTTCTTCCTTTCTTTACCCACGTTTTTCAATGTGGTTATAATTCCTTTTCTTAGCCTTGCATATTACTAGCTGTTAATGAAAAATCTCGTGACTGCGCAGTTTTTCTGAAAGCCGAAGAGCTGCGGTGCTTTTCATCAAAACGGTACAAATAGTTAATTTTTTAGATATATTAACTGTTTCTCGTGATATCTATTTAAAAAATCCTTGAGAACGTATTACATTTTTACTCTTTTTAAAATAGAAATCTGTTTGTATGACGTCTTAGTTGAGAAATGAATCTCACGTCACGAGTTTTTCAAATTAAAAACTGATTAATTAACGATTCCTTTGGCTTTGCAGCACTCCAACAAGTCTGCAGTCAGTCTTGAAGAATGGCCAAAAATTTAATGGTTTCTTGGAGCATGTGTAAATTGGACACGTGCCGAAAGTCTTGATTTTATACATTCCTTTATCGACTCTTCAGGATAGCTCAATCGATCCGTATATCTGTCTTTGAAAAGTCTCGGTTTTTGTCAGCTCTTTCTCAAATATTTGATTTTTTTTCCATTCATCGTAAAACAGGTCTTTTTTAACTAAAACCAAGGGCGTCTTAAACCATTCACCGTAGATACAAAGAAATTTAATATTCCCGAGTTGCTTGTTGACAACCAACACGAATGTCTGGGTTGGCGGAGACATTCAAACGACATAAAAAAATTGGCAGCTCCTTCGCTTATACAAAATTTTCATTGCCTTTATGTAGTTTCAGTTTCAGTTTATTTATTTTTGCCACACAAATATATACATTTTAAAAGTACAAAATACTATAGAATTCGAT
>JAOBYJ020482531.1:0-14270 GCA_025403565.2 Palythoa heliodiscus | reverse complement strand
CCGGCTTTTAAAGTCACAACAATGGCGGCTGATTCGTATTTTCACGGCAAAATGAATAAAAATTATTTTCAACTTAACACTAGTAGGATTTTACTAAAACAACTATTCCTTAGTCTTTCTGATAGAACTGGTTTCCTTTCGAAGCTTGGACCAGCTTTGAAGTAACAGTTTGAGGGGTTAAAACGAAAAGAAATTCTAAAATTTATGGCAAACAAACAGAACTGGAAAAACCAGTGAGTTTGGCCTGTCAGGTTCACTATCCATCGACTACCAAGGACCGAGTGTAAATAGAGATAAATTAAGGGCAAGATTATGACATATAAATAAGTTACGCCATGCAAAACACTTGTACGTTTTTTATGTACTTGTTGATGTGTATTAGAAAGCGCACTCGTTCGTTATTGTAAATAATTCCCGAACGGTGCATAAAAACCGCATGCGCGTATTTTCCATTTATTTATTTTATGAAATACTGTACAGTTGTAAACCAAGCGATAGCAGGATGACAAAAATTATATCGTATCCCCAGTCTCCCCAGTGGCGACATCAAGTTTTGTCGTCACATGTGTGATATCATTTTTGAACCAAACAGCTTTCAGCATTTTCGTGCGTCCAGCGGTCATTCCGGTGTCTCATGCTCAAGTCGTTCGGTGTACAGTTACTGTTCTTGAATCAAGATGAGCAAAAAATTAAAGCTGTTCCTACAGTTCTAAACGTTTTCAAGAGTCGTGGATGTCACTCATAGAGAGCTAGCACAGTTTGTAGACGATTATCGTATAACACTAAGAGAAAAAAGGCATATGATAACGAGATAACGAGTTATGAAGAACTTTGAAATTCAAACAACACATCCAGATTGCTCGGTCTACCATTATTATATCTACCTCCCTTTGGGATAAATTAGGGCTTTTCTTTAGTAATTGTTAAAACAATTCTACGCTGAGTAGAATAAAGCAATCAAAATTTACGTACTCTCATAAAAACAAAGCAATCATTTGGCAATAAAAATGGAGCACTAGTTTTTTGTAATGTTACTAGAAAGATAGAATACTTCATTTGTCTTGAATTATAAGTTTCTAGCAAGATTATGCGGCTGCCGGAGCATTTTTGATTGTTCTCTTGTTTCCTTGAAGGTTTTTGTGAAAAATGAAAACTCTACGGTGTGTATTGACTAATTCGGTGTTAATTTATACCATAAGTTAAACACTAAGCTTAAACAAAAGAAATAAAGCGATTTGTTGTAAAGAAATATAAAAATCTTTTGCTGCAGTATTAATTGTTCCTCTAAATTAAAAACACGACAGAGAATTGTCTTTGCTTTGAAAGTTTGTCGCAAATGGATCGATAATTGCAGATAAGAAAATGCTAATTATCTAAAACGAAACTGCTTAACTAAATGATTTTATCTTGAAATGAGGCCGATTACAACATCAAATAGCTTACAACTATAAAGAATTTATAGAATAGTATAAGTAATTTTAAAGAAAGAGCGTGAAATATTCTGGATAATTTAAATTTAAATACACATTTTTTTATGTAATATAGTGGTATATCATCTACTAAAACACGACTTATCACGTTAGTGCTGAATGAGAGTAAGAGGTGTCGAAACCATTTCCGAATTTTAAAATTGTGTTTTAAACGGAGGAAATATTAAATTGACATGTATGCATATTTATCAGGTGCTATCTAGCTATTCTATTCAAATCTGAACAGACATGAACGTAAATGTCGCTGAAAATGAATAGCAAAACAGTTACTGTTCATCAGCAGGATACCTAAACCGTGTGCAGTTCCACAATTAGTTTCGGCTCCATTAAATCCTGTACCAATTGTAGAACAATCAGGTTGGATCCACCCACTAAATGAGCACAGTAACTGAACAACGTTAGTAAAGAAGGAAAATAAATAATTCATATAATATAATTTATGTACATATTTTTTTGGTGCTGACTGTAAGATGTAAGCTTCGGGAAAAAAGCACAAAATTTTCTCGTTCTTGCATGCACTGAGTAGGAGATCGTATAACCGGTAAGTACCAAAATTTAAAAGCGTTCTATTTTTGTAATCCCTATTGCTTTGACCACCAAATTTTTCCAGGAAAAAAGTTTAGGTCAAAAGCTTGGACTCAGCTCATAAAGCTAGTAGCTTGTTATTAACACAGAAGTGGTTAGAAATGTATTCGCGATCATGGCCGGTTTGTTCAAAGGCTCGCATGGTTAACTTTAACCCTGGGTTGAGCCAAAATTCAAGGGGAAATGTTTTTGTGCGATGAAAGATTTATAATTATTAAAAAAATACTATTTAGATTTTGTAAGAGAAAATTTTACGGTCCCCAAATTACAGTTCAAATTATTCTCTGCAAGGCTGAAACAAGAATATGAGTTAAATGCTCGAACTAGGTTCGTGATAACCGGCCTTTGAACAAATGGGCTCATATCGACAAGTGTTTTAAGTGTTTCAAAGCAAAGCATTGGGAAAAAAACTTAAAATGACCAAGAGAATATTGCTTTATAAATCATTTGGAAATAGTCAAGTTTAAAAAAGTGTTTTACTCTCTGCCTCAGTAAATGTGTAGATTCATTTGCTCGCAGCGAACAGTTTCAATCTTGCACTAAGGGAGAAGCAAATCTTTTTACCAGAAAGGGTAAAAAAGGGATTTTTACAAACGGTGGTCTTGTTTATAACCATGATAACAGTACGAGCTTTTTTTAAAATCAGTAAATTCTGTCGAGGCTCAAAAAATTATGTTCTTATATTTTCGGCTGCTTCAATCTCAATTTGTTTAATTTGTTCCGTTATTTCTATGAGCGGCTTATATTGAGGTAGAAACAAAATGGAAACTAGCTTTGGAGAGCAAAATGACTAGCACTGCAGATGTATTGTAAAGCTGAATTTAGAGATAAACTACCTTCATTGTTTGTTTAGTTTTTAGTGTTCAGAGTACAAAGTTAAGAATCTTTTTGTGTTTTATACGGTGTTGCTAAGTTAGATTGCGAGTATTGTTCATAAAAAGTTTACCTGAAGAATTCAGTTCATAGTCATCGAGCCTCAGCCTGAGTTTGTTCTTAAACTGTTCTTAAATCTTGGTCAATTAAAATTATAAAATTACAATTAAAAAACATAAAGTTATGACACTATAATTTGCAAAAGATAAATTTTAAACGGTTCACTGTTTTCCGTTTGCTGTCGTTTCTTTTTCTGACAGATCTTGAAGATCGGCTCAGTTTCGGGAGAAAACCTGTTAACGTTTTTTTCCTCTCGCTTTTTAGAACTCGTCAAACCATATTCCAAGGCCATAGCTATAGAAGATTTGCAGATTTTGCTTGTCCTAACCATTTTGTCTAAAAATCATTTCATTTGCAGTACAGCCTTTTTTTTATAAGAATGTCTTATTTCTGGGCCGAGGCTGAATGCTCTTAAATATTTTGGGGATTTTAGCCTCAAATGTTATTAAAGTGTTCTTACTCAGTAATCATGCGTATTTGATGCATACGCTTCTTTTATCTATAAGTACGAGGCTCGAAAAAAGATGATACGAGATTCGATATTTGATATACAAGTAGGTAAAGGAAAAAAATAGAATAATGAGCCCTGCAAATTGGTCTTGTAAAATTTCCATATATTTTGCTCTAGCTGCAAACAATGTTGCGCTATCGACTGTTTGTTGATTCCATGATTTTGTGCCGTAATGTAACAAAATCAAGTTCTCGTCCATTCCTCAGCCTCGGGTGTGTTCTTAGCATGTTCTTAAATTTTGGCCGATTTTCAGCCTAATGTTCTTATAAAAAGCTTAAGGTTCTCATAAAAAATGAGTGTATTGAGTTCATAGTTTTGGACGATATTCAAATGCCATCTCATATGCACAGCTGCATTAGTTGATTGTATCTCAGAGAGCAACGTTTGTTACGTTACAAAAACTCCTAACAATTCAATGAATAGAACTATAAATGTCATAAATGGGATCAAGTGCTGCATCGGTGTTTCTATAGAAATAGTTTGATAATTTTTAAAGTTTCACACCGAAGAAATCAAAATGGCGACAGACCGCTTTAGAAAGGTACGTAATAACGTAATAACAATCTTTCTAAATCGGTTTGTCGCCATTTTAATTCCCGTCAAATCACTCTATTTCTAATTTTGTTGCATTTGGTCTATCTCTTATCAACGGCGGCAACGATTGTCGCAAAACCAAAGAAATGCGACTTTATTCACGCTTTGGGCACCCTAAATCCCCACGGGATAAATAACCCGGCCGGCCTCGCGTTTAACCCTTTTATTGAGCCGAAACAGCTATGTGTAGTTAAAAACTGACAACTAATATTCTTGTATGATTGGTCTGATGGACTGGAGGGCCGGGCATTTAACCATCAATGTAGGAACAGGGGCACGGCATTTGCCAACAAAAATTGCCCGTTGGGCTGGGCATATGCCCAGTTTTTTCAAATGCCCGGGGTTTGCCCGGAGAAGGATGCTCGTGGCTGCAATTGACTTGCACATAACAGCTCAACGAGGTCGGACCGAAAACATGTACTGGCGCAACAGGCTGCCGCTATACTGTCCATGCGTGACTTCGGAGCAGAGCGTAATTATTGAACATGACACTTAGTGTATATATACACTGTTCAACAGACAAAGTTGTAAATAGTATTAAATCTTTTACTAAAGCTAGTAACGCAGTAACGAATAACGGAGTAACGAGAAAACGAGCCGTAACAGCAAAAAAATTGGAGGGGTAAAAAAAACAATTAACTGGAAACTGCATTAAAAAAACTTAACGATAAAACAAAAAAAGTGATTAGCATAACTTAGTGCGTGCTGAATTTTATTTCCCAGCTATCACTTTCCTCGCGAGCGTTTGCTTGAGGTTTTGAAAGGCCGTGAAAATGTCAGTCGATTCAGTAGTTTTCACACGAAGTTATTGCCGTGGAAGGAAAATACAGGGCAATCTTATTATACTACTGATCGCTAAGAATTTTGTTTACAATCATTAAAGGTATGAGCATTGCCATATGGATAAATGAATACCTAATACGGAAGATTTTAGTTCATAACCATCTCTATATTAAAAATACGAAACATTGAAATGGCCTTGAAATCGACATCTTCGATTGAAATCTTCAAAAATTTTTAAATATTTAAAAACATTCAAGCGACTCAACAAGATTCAAACTTGGAAGACTTTGTAACTTAATTACTTTTAATGGCAAATAAATGAACTTGAACTTGAATTTGAACTTTACCTTACTCATTGTTGAATTCGAGGAAAATATTCGCAAAAAATTGGCGTTACGTATACTAACAACTGTTCTTTTTGTGGGAAAGAGAGGGAACTCTGAAACATCTTTTCTGGCTTTGTCAAAAGACAAAACGTTTCTTCAAATCTTTGGAGATATGATTTCATGCTAAGGGTACCATTCTTGCTTTTTGTAAGTTAACCGCCAGATATTACAGGCATACACTTATGCAAGTTAAAAAACAACACCCCAAACATAAAGGCTTATAAGAGTGAACTGCATGAAAGAGTATAAATTTATCAGAATAAGAAGTGCTTTGAAACACAGATTCATTTTGACTCAAAACGGAATGTTACACTGGCTCTCATCTAGAATCTGACACACAACCCGAATCCGACAAAGACCCGCGCTTTAATCACCCTTACATATATATTATATACATAAAACCGAACAGATAATTCAAAAGTAATTTAAACGCAAAACAATATAGATATAATGCGAATGTAAGTACAAACAGCTTCCTAAGTAGTTCTTTCTTCATTTTGATAATTGTAATACGAGTCTTAAGTAAAAACATGTAAATAAAAAGTATGTTTTAAAATTAAAAAAAAACTTCCTTTGCCTACGTCAAGATTAACATAGAGAGGAACATTTGTTTAGCTTCCTTAGGTTTTCTGTTTACAGTTTAAAGTAACAAAAATTATGTAATAACAGCACATCAACTTCCGTTTACGTAAGCCAGGCATTGTTATTGAGAATTTGGATTTAATTCCATTTTACATTTTTTAGAAAAACAAGAACTTTAGTGTTTAGAATAGCAGTTACTAAAAAGGTAGTTAATGTAGTTTTTTTGAATGTTTTTTCAGTTAAAATAAATCTGATGCATTTCCATATAAGGTAACGTGAAAAGATAATAAATGCTACAAAAACACACTTGTAGTTACTCTGTGTACAAACTAATCACTCATTTATCGAACAAGATCATTACTTTTTCCGCAAAACCGAATAAAAACTCCATTTTAATTAAAAAACAAAATGAACATCAGAATTAAATCCATCTAAAAGCGGCCAAAAAGCGTTGTCGTAAATATTGGCTGTTTTTTTTATTTTTTTTCCTTCACAGAGTGTATTTGTACTGCTCACCTGATCTATTTTAAAATCTCCTTTCCTCGAAATCCAAAATTTAGCTGTTTTGATAGCTTAGAACGTTTGATAAAAAAACAATTTCGCAGTAAGAACTTAATAAAAAAATATTTCGGTTACTAAAAAGATCTTTTGTCACTTTGTTTGACATAGTGTTCCTTCGTAAATTAAAATGTATGCGGGAAGCTTCCCGAAAGATAATGGAAGCCAATGAAGACAGATTCTGTTAATCGTCCATGCTCGCAGGAAGATATGAATTGCAATATTTATAGCTTGATTTTATAAGCGCTTTATCAGATTTTACTCGGCACGGAACTTATAGGTAAGAATGAGTGGGTGAGTTTATATGTCTTTTTTTACTTACCTAAAGTTTTCCGTGTAGACATCAAAAACGTAAATTTTATAAAGTTTTGGAACTAGTTAACCTTCTGTAAAAGAATCGCGTTGCCTTAAGCAAATCACCAGTTTATTCATTGATTTTTTTCTTGTGGTGCACTGACTCTGGACAAACTATGTGATGCTACCATTCTTTATTTTAAACTGCAAAAACCACATTCATCTTCATATTTTTAAGTATTTTAAAAAATCCAAAAAAAACATTAAAAAAAATCTAACTCACTGCACCACTAAATATTTTCTAATTTTTTTTCCAACTTTTCATATCTAGTGCCAGGAGGCGGCAGATTGCTGCTTAATTTGGCATAACTTTAGTAAAAAGTTTTGCCAAAATCATTTAAATATTTCAGCGCATTTTGTTATAATTTAACATTTTACGAGGTTTAGTTGCAGTGAGAAAAAATTGTTGTAAATTGTAATATACCCAGTGAAACTAATTTAGATAAAATTTTATTGCGCACGTTGAAAAGAGCTAATGACAAATAGACGATAACCCCTGCTATGAGAACGTAAAATATTTTGTTCAAACCTAAATGCAAAACCCTGTAATCATCTTTATTACACCTGGTTAGGTGGAAATTAACAACAGTTTTAATCTGCTCTCGTGGCTGTATACCTCACCATTAAAGAAGTCTCTAGCTATCGTCAAAAAATATGTTAACAGTTGTTTGTTATTCAGTTTTACAGGATATTTATTCTTAGAGACCGGATCAAGATCTGTGTCAAAATGACTTGTGTGCTTACATGTTATGATTCTTTTCGCGTGATTCGTGAGTTTCCCCGCAGAGAAACCAGGCATGTGGGCATTTTTATCTACAATCAGCTGTCTCTGCATGGTTCCTATAAAGCACAAATGGGTCAAATGAAACAAACAATATGATATTACATGTACAGTTCTCAGAAAGAGCAGCGTGTTCTACTTCATGAGATCTCTTCATTTACGCGCATTTTTTCCCCCTAAAAACAGAAAATTTGGGTCAAGGCTCATCGTTCTTTACTTCCTGTTCAAATTTAGCCTCACTGAATAGTTTTTGAGATATTCTTTTTTCTACACCTTTAATAATTATAAATGCCTTCAAAATTCGGAGTTTGACATTCACTCGTTTTTGCTCTTGAAAGGTGTTGAGACAAATGTTGCGACGTTTTAAAGTTACTACACTGTAATAACACGTTCAGATACATGAAAATAAATTGGTCTGTAATGTAAGCGAAACGCCTTGTTTTAAGGTAGCCTGCTCTGTCATTAAAAAAAATTCATTTCATCTAATCTGAAGCCGAGTCTCAATTGCTCTAAAGGTTGTTCTGTTTTGGCCTAATTTTAGCAATGCTGTTTTTATAGGATTGTATTTCTTATGAAAAATGCGTGTATTCATTGGTGGTGAGAGGCAAAAATGATAGAGCGAGATATTATTTGTTTTCGTATATTTCGGAAGAATCTAACATTAGGAAGCATTAACTTTTTAGAAGGGGAGAAGGCTCCAGAAATTGTGCCGGGGGGAAAGGGGGTGGAAATAAGTTCAAAAATTTCCAGTGTACAAAGGGAAGGAGCCTAAAATATTTATATTTATAAGGAAAATTTTAGTAGGCTGTCCAAGACACAACCAGAGTTTGCGCAAACTGTTATTTCACTGTGAGTTCACTGACTGTTATTATAAGAGAACTGATCTGTGTATGTACAACTTAATGCCTGTGCCTCTGCACGGTGATGGTGGTCTATAGTGTTGGGGGAGGGGGTCATTTCACTTTTTGAATCGTCTGAAAGGTGTGGGGGTGAGGGGTAAGTAACATTTAGTTCTTGGTATTTGCTCCCTCCCATTTAACAAATCAATGTTTCCTTAGTACTGACATTATCATAACTTGTGAGCTATATAACATTCAACTGTCTGAAGAAGAAGAGATCAAGAAACTCAGAGTTAAAGTTTAAATTACACGCGGATTGTATTATTATTTAATTTTTATACCAACTCTGGTAAAAACCATCGAGAATTTTTGGAAATGTTCTCCTCAACAGGTAACATTCAATTGTGGAATGATTCATCGGAAGTGTAGTTTTCTCAAATTACTCGTTCAGGAGACAAGTTCAAGCTTATTGCACGAAAAATATTGTAATAGTTTAACTTCACTTTTGTTTTTAACATTTCACAATGGTAATGTTTCTTATCACAAATTTCTCCTAGTTTAGTAAACTATTCGAAGATGTTAAAAACGGTTATTTTAAACACAAAATCACACAAAAACTAGCTTAGGACCGTTTCAAGCGTCGAACTTTTTATGTGCAAAACCTAATACTAACAAGCAAAATCTATTATTCAATCTCACATGCACTAGATTCGCCACATGAAAAGTTTGACGTTTGAAACTGGCCTCAAGTTTATCAATGGGCTTGCTTAAATGCTCGCCCTAAAATGGATAGAGTTGCTCGAGTGCTTGTTTTTATGATTTAGTAAATTCTCAAATACCCGCTTCGCTTTTCCTTTTATTCTTTGGTTATGCTGATAACTGTGTTGTGATTTTCTTGCTCCTTGGAGCAGTCGTACTCCACTATTTGCTGCTCAGAATAATTTGATAAAATTATCGCAGTGCTCGGCAAAAGCATAGCTATTCTCGCATGCTGAGCAACGCTTGTATATTTACCGTTTGTTACCTCTTAATATTATATTCTCATCAAAGTATCTCCTTTCTGATTGGATAATTGGGAATGCATAAATAGGTTATAGAGTGCATTTTAGGTTATTGAGTGCAATACGGAAGTTGCTATGGTGACAAATGCACTCGTGTGTGCCAAAGTTGAAAGCAAAAGCAAAATGGCCGACAGTCGTTCTTGCTTTGTAGAACCAAAACGACGTTGAACAACAGAAAAAAATTGCGAAAAATCAAAATATTTTGAAAGATGCACAGACCTGGTTAAAAGTTTGACAAAAATGGGCGAGGAAGAGTACAAGCACGAACAGCTCGATAATCATTGAGGCATCCACACTTCATTGCTAAGAATAGAATAAACAAAAAATCGTATGAACTTGTTCGTGAATTTCCAGATTTGTGGTCGCTCGTGATGCCTTGAAGTTCTTAATATCACGCGCGACCCCGATAAATCACTTAATGCACTCGCGTTCAAACGGGTTTCCTTTGCTTATCGTGGAGTGTGCAGCGGTGAGAAGTTTGTACGAAATAATGAATGCCTTAAAGAAGCGTACTTTAGATAGACTCTTAACTGACTCTTAATACAAGAAACAAGCTTTTATTCTCCTAAGTTTGAAAAAAGCAAGACATTACATAGGAGACAACTAAACAACATCCATGTTTCCTTGTAACTGTTTTGATTCAATCTTTTTGTGATATGTTTTTGTCTTTGTCAGGAGCCATTAAATAGATGATAAAAAGAAGAGGCACCTCCAACTGAAGAAAGAGTTTGTTTTTCAAAATAACGTACAAGGAACGTATCAAATCTGCATGAAGGATCGTTGAAATAAAAGCAATGAACGACACGTCAAATGTGAGCAGTTTGACCACATCTTTTAAAGCTGTTGAAGTTGTGCAGGTAGTTTGCTACTGTGTCATTGCAGTGCTCGGCACATTGGGGAATTCACTAATCTGCTTAACAGTCCTCAGACAAAGTAAGCGCAAGCCATGCGAATATTTCATACTCAACCTCGCCATGACAGATCTGGCAGCCAGCATTTTCAGCGTTCCTCTTGATATCACTGAAAAGCTGGCTGGATATTTTCCGTTTGGTCCGTTCTTTTGCAAGATTGTATATCCCTTTCAAACAATTATCATGGCTGTTTCTATAGCAACATTAATTGCGATGAGTCTAGAGAGGCACAGAGCAATCATCCATCCATTAAAACCCAGAATTCACACCAAAATGACAATTGCTATTATCTTCCTTTTTTGGGTTGTTAGTGGCGTGTTAGTTTTACCTTATATGGTAGTGTTGAAGCACGATGGATCAAACTGCAGTGGAGAGTGGCCTGGGGAGGATTATATTAAAGCCTACACATTATTTCTGTTTATCATTCTTTATGTCTTGCCTCTCATAATAATATCTATTACTTACGCTCAAGTCGGGCGGAAACTTTATGAGGGAACAAAAAAACTCCAGAATGTTTTCACTGAATCAGTACAAAGCAACACGGGTCGTTTGATAATGATAGCAAGAACCCGGCGGAACAATCACATCGTAAAAATCTTCGTCATAGCCGTTCTAGCGTTTGCCGTATGTATGCTACCAAATCATATCATCTGGCTGT
Source organism: Palythoa heliodiscus (assembly GCA_025403565.2). Classification (NCBI taxonomy): domain Eukaryota; kingdom Metazoa; phylum Cnidaria; class Anthozoa; order Zoantharia; family Sphenopidae; genus Palythoa; species Palythoa heliodiscus. The sequence goes on along the minus strand of JAOBYJ020482531.1, from coordinate 3,244 downwards.
GGTACGATTATGGAGATGGGTCCAATTCATCGCTATTCACCCAAATCCTACCTTTTGGGAATATCTTAGTTTACGCAAACTCTTGCATCAACCCTTTTATCTTTGGAACACCTCAAACACAACACTGCTGTATATTAAAAGGGATGGAAGACGAAGAACGTCAAAAACTTGTTCAGAGAGGTCGTTTTTCAGTATTCTCTCTTCGTTTTTCCTTGAGTAGTTCAACCCGTCAAAGAAGTGTTTCTCTTTCTTCGACAACTCAGCCACGTCGGGCCGGTTCACGCCGCACCCCATGCTATCATTATGTTGCTGCGGATACAGAGAAAACACAGAAAAAAAAACGATGGCGTAATTTTAACGACTCTCATGAATTGACACATAAAAGAATGGAGTCGATCGTTTGATTTAAAACAGGGGGATATGAAACAGAGAAAGACAGATAAACATCACACACTTTTGTCTTTCTTTTCTCATCAACACTCTTTGAAAAAATCGGATTAATGCCTGCGCTGTGCGAGAATCGATTCCACGTCTCCCTGTAATCATGCGTGCTAACCATACACCATCAGGGACCACCACGCTGGCAACTTAGCAGTTTATGATATTGTTTGGTTTATGACCTGAGTCTCCGAAAGGGGCCCAATATTTCGTCATTCCAGTGTTAACAGACTCGAGCTCTTTCACCTAATATTTATAAGAATGAATGCAACTGAAATAGGGACAGAGAAAGACAGTGGACCCTGATGGTGTAGTAGTCAGCACACCTGACAAGTGATAGTGATGATAGGGAGACGTGTGTTCGATTCCCGCTCAGGGCATACAGCCGATTTCTTTGACGAATGTATATTGGAAAGAAAGAGACGTAAAGTGTATAATTGCTTGACGAGACATTGCACTTGACGGAAACTGTCAACACAAAGGAAAATGGACAGTTGTAGTGTGAGGCACTCTAGGTCCACTATCGGTCATACTTTATAGGGTATACTCGCAAGAATTTTTAACTTATATACAAGTAATGAATGATTTTGCAGACTCCTTTAGCTCCCAGAGAAGCTCACCAAAAGTTAACGTATTGTTGACAAAAACATGTTAAAACGTACTCTTCCAAGGACTCAGATTCAAAACGAATTGAACTGAACTTCTCTCCAGTGTTTCAATCTTTATCAAGAAATTAGTCGTTTACTGAAAGTATAAAATGTAGCAAAAAGAATTATTTAATATTAATGCATTTTTTCGAATTAGCATCCGTCCTGTACTTCTTAAAATTGTCGGATGGCACAGGTTTTTATCAAAAACCCTCTATACATATATGTTACAGCCATTTAAATGTATTATCCTCTCTATGTCTTTGTCCGTCTGTGTTGGTGCGTTAGTGTGCGTATCTATTAGCTATGTGTCTGTATCTGTGTATCTGTGTATCTGTTTGTTTGTTTGTTTAGTTGTTTGTTTGTTTGTGTGTGTGTATCTGTCTACCTATTTATCTTTCAATCAATTTATAGGTCTGCATGTCGGTCTGTATATTTTTCATGTATCATGGTTGTACATGATTAACTTAGCTAAAGATGCCAGCCAGGCGATGTTATTGTATCTTTGACAATATTTTTGATTGCACTGCCTTGGTATATATTACCGTACCACGCTTTAACTCATACATATCTTAAAATGTACTGCTTGTACGTTGTATATCATACATATGGTATTCATCGCGCCAGCGTTTGTTAGGCAATATGATAAAATTAAAACTTGTCAGTAATCTCAAATGTGAAAAATGATGGCATCAACTACTTCCGTATAAAGTAAGAGTTAATCTTCCAGTCAATTGACATTGGTCGATATAATGCTGAAATTGCACAATAGAAACCGACCACAGCTATCACGATGCATGAGTGAAGTGCTGCCGAGGTGTTGCGTGGCAAGGTACTGGGTTTTCGGCTTGATGGCAAATTGAACCTGCGAGGCTGATAAAAAATACATTGCACGTTTTCCTTGAGATTCAGCAGGAAACGTTTGACTCCTGGATGAATATTTCCGCAAACAATAGACCATTTCGCGATTCCTGAAAGGTAACCAAGCCTCTACATGAAACCGAGGTTGACCTGGCACAATTAGAGAAGTGGAAACAATTATCATAAGAAAGAAACTTATTAGCATGTCTATTATTTCCACTTCTCTAACTGTGCGAGGTCAACCTTTGACTCGGTTTCATATAGAAGCTTAGTTACCTTTCAGGAACTGTGAAATGGTCTATTGACCACACTATAGATCATAGATGACGTCAAAATGTGGTAAGAACAAAAAAGTGGCACACGAGGCGTTAGCTAGGCACCGACCCTCAGGGGAATAGTTGTTTTAGTATTTACCAAAATATTTGGATAAAAATGCATTTTATTCCAAAGAAACAATTCAATGTAAACCTTTTTTCTATTTTTAGCACGCGCGCATCCTGTCAATTTGACTTCCGCTGCAAAATCAACTAATAGTCGTGGATATCGCGAGCTACGGTAGCCAATCAGCGCCCGCGAAAATGGATATCGGTTGCTTTGGTAAATACTATACTTAAATAGTATTCCAAAATAAATTATTTATTAAAGAACTGGCGATCCTTTTAGTAAGTATATAAAGCGTATTACCAGATTTTGATTTAAAAAGCATTTAATTATTAAAATAATTAGAAATAATTAGACCCAGATCGAAGCCAAACATTTTGTCAATGTTGTTCAGAAGGTTAATCATAATAAATACTATATGAGCTGTTATTTCTGCGTTATAACGAGATTGGTTGATTTGTTATTTATTTCTATTAACATATTTGTATTATAAATTTATATTGTTACATTTGTTAAAAAAACTACGGGCAACCAAATCATAAAAAAGAAAACATTCTCCTTTCTAAATACACCTTGAACCTGAACATGCAACTGAACCATTTTAAGCTCCACGAGCTGGAAAATTACCTCCAGTTTTCCTCTGATGTCATCTTTAATGGCACCTTTCAGATCTTTTGTTTCTCTATCAAATTTGCCGAGGCACTTCTTCCTTGCCAGTCTGTGGTTCTCAGCGAGGATTTCAGCCTCAAGGGGTTCTTCTCGCTGCATCGTCGTTTCCATGTCGCTCTTGTATTCCTCAAAAACTTTTTCAGGAGACGAACTGCAAACTGGAAATACTTCTGGCTCTCGCGGTTTCACAGCGACGGAACTTTCTCTTTAAGATATCAAATTAACATCTGCTGGTTTATTCGAGAAAT
>JAOBYJ020481668.1:0-14272 GCA_025403565.2 Palythoa heliodiscus | reverse complement strand
AAAGCACGTACAGTGAGAGCAATGTTACTTCGTGGCTCTATGATTAATCGCCGGCGTGTTACACTGTTTGTCACTGTTGTAAGTAGTAAGTAGAAACACGTATAAGTGAAAAGCCTGTTACTCAATGACTCTATGGTTGTATGCGCGTTACCTTATATGTCACTAGCTTCCCGTAGTAACTAAAAACACGTATTGTGAGAACTCTGTTACTTAGTGGCTCCATGATTGACTGCGGGTTACACTACATGTCACCAGCTTTCCGTAGCAAGTAAAAGCACGTATAGTGAAAACACGGTTACTCCGTGGCTTTATGGTTGACCCGACGTTTCTTTGTATGTCACTAGCTTTTCGTAGTATAAACTGAAACACGTACTAGGCATAGTGAAAAAAGTACTCGTACCCGATGTGTCGTTAAACTGATTTATTAGAAATGACCTTGCTATTAAATAATATAACTGATTTGTTTGAGGAGCTTGGTCTTGTGATCCACAGAAAGGTCGGATTAACTGCATGTTAAAAAGAATAAAATTCTTGAAATATCGAGAAACAAAAACAATGGTAAATCGTAGCTTTTAGTTTTTACGTATTTCAGTTTATTGTAGCCTTGATACGACATTCAGTCCTGATAGAAGGAAACCCAACTTTGTTTTCAGTTCTTATAAAAATTACTTGCGGTTGTGCAAATTGTTCTGATCACTTTCTAAAAAGTAAAACTGGTTTGAAATTGAAGCCCCTCCCCTCTCCCCACGCGCAGTTTAAATTTTGGGCGTCTTTTCCGATGTGACATACTCTGTATTTTCATTGTTTTTTTTATCTCATTCAAATTGTTAGTTTTTTTTAAAAAACGAAAACAAAGAAAAAATATAAAACCAACCACACTCTTCTAAATTTAAGTACAACAATAGTATTGCAACTTAAAAACAAGTATTTTTCTCCATGCCATTTGTTTTTTTTAGACGCGTGGTTGCAACAGCTTTAGAAAAACATAGAAATATTGTGAATGCTTTTCGGTTTTCAATGGTTTTAATGCTTTGAAAATGTATTCCAAACGAAGCTAAGATTTATAGTCGTTTATAATTGCATTGAAAAACCGTGTGAAAATCACTGTTATAATCTCACGTGGAAATAAGTGCTAGGAAGTTTTTCGGCTCCCCGTAGCTGTTGGGTAAGACCAGTAACCAATTGCTATTTAGCAGTTGAAAAGCGACTAACAATCTCATTGTATAAAGTGTCCGGATATCCTGTGCAAGATAGCATCGGATGAAAACTACCGCAACACCATTCTTCTCAGTATAATTATCGTCCTCTTAATCTTTACTTGTAGTTTCGAAATAGTCTTAACAATAATTTCCTTTACTAGTTTGTTTAAAGAAAAATAAAATAATTTTTTTTCAAAGGAAAAGTGCTAGCGCTCAACAAAGTGCGATCAACAAGAGCATTTGTAAAAGATTCAGTTTAGCAAATTTGTTTTTTAGATCTGATTAATACAAGAGATTTTTGCGGAATCCTTTGTGCGATAAGAATCTACAAAGAGTCCTTGTCTAATGCAAATAAATCTTGACGAATAAAATGATTAACTTTTTGTTTATGCTCGCTTTCGAAGTGCGTGATAAATTATGTTACAGGAAGAAATAGATAGATTGTAGAAGATACAGCAAACGAAATGGGTGGGAAATTTCTCATTCATTGTTTTTGAAATTCAAACAAAAACACAAGTAGCGCACAGGGTAATGATAAATCATACACTAAGATAAAATAAATTGATAGAGGACTTATCAAATGTGTTATGCTAATCGTTCAAACGCTTTGTACACATATTACTAGAGGACACAAAATGTGCGCACGGCTGGGTTAAAATAATTTAACGCTGGCGGGCATACAGTCTTTATAAAAATAACTAAGTGTTAGTAGTGTTGGGTGATCAGTCACTGCACCAGCAGCTCATAAATAATTTAGTGTATAGCAAACCGTCAGCTTTAAGTTTTTTAGTTGAGTCAAAAGCCAAGACACAGCGGAAATCTTTATGGTGAAAAAAATGACCGTTTTTGTTCCACAGTTAATCTTGCGAAAAACGGTTTGATCAAACTGTTTGGTGCCAAATCTTGAGTTATAGGCCAAACAACCAAATAATAGATACTCTTCATAGTTTGTACCGCAGTTAGGTCTACTCATCTCCGTCTGGTTCCCAACGCAAATATCACTTCTAAAGACCTTATGTTAAGTTGTCCAAATTTTTACCGTATTTAAATATTGAATTTATCGATTTCCTCCCTGTCAACGTTTTTGTGCGAAGTTTATAGGCCATAATATAGTCGTCGGATGCAGGTACAGCTGATGGCGATTGAAACAAGATTTTACACTTTCCCACATTTTTATCATTTAATGAGAGCAGCAAGAATAGTAGAAAGAGGCCAAATACAAGAAAAACAAGTGAAATAGGTAAAGCGTCCTAGCAAGGAAAGCCGATCGATTGTATTAGTAATTTTTAAAAAGCGAAAAAGATGCAAACGATATTTTTCACAAAAACATCTGAAATCCTTTTATTATGACTGAGCTTTCACTGAAGCACAAAATACATTATACAATTTTCTTGTAAACTGATTTTTATTTTCGTTATTCAAGAGCAGTTAAACCAAGTTACTAATTCACAGTTTAGGGCAACTGAACGCCTGTGGTAAAATAAATAAAATCATTTTTCTGGCAATGATTTATAGCCGAATTCGTCAACGAAACGCCGTATCTCGAATATCTTCTTAACAAATCACAAGTCTTTCACGCCATGTTTTTCCAACATTCCTTAAAGAATCGGAAGAAAGTTTTATGTGTTGCTTTTAGTTAACAACTTGAAAGTATCCGTTTCAAACATATGATTTATGTTCAAAACATCCTGATATCAATCAACCGATCCTAACTATATATATAACTCGATTACTCGTCAACAAAAATTTTCCCTACCAAAAGCTGTTTCTCGAAAAACACAGACGCAAGTTTGCGACAACTAACGAAAAAACAAAATTTTTATATCTACAGAACAAATAATGAGTTTCTCAGTGAAATGTTCTAGTAGCAGTAGTCCTTTTTATCTATGAATCTTACATATTCATAACCACTTTTTATCAATACAAAATTTGAATAAAGACACAAACTACTAAATTTATAGCTTTGTGGCGGCGGTTATTTTGCTTAATTATTCCATATTCACATTTAGTGAGTTTCTTTGTCGGCATTATTTCATGTGCCAAGATTACACTGGGTACAGCAAGTGCGGCAAGAGTTAACGGCAGACACGGCAAATGGCCGTAAATGAGTGGTGCCTGTCGTTGTTGTGTTCGTACTGTATAGCCCCACTAAGCCGTGCCTCCATAATGACTGATCACTTATATTATTGCTTTCTACAATGGCATCATTCCCTGGCTTTTTTTGTCCGCTGTCCGATCCGATTATGCTATCAATCGTAAACTTTGGTCTTTCTCTCTCAGTCTTTACCGAGCTGGCAGGTATCGGGCGAAAAGAAGGTAGAAGGTTGGGTGTTGGAGAATATGGCAGATACGCTGCTGAGCTTGGGAAGGTTTGATAAAACGGTCGTGGTGAAATAGCACGATAACACGAGCGCTCACATTGCCAGTAGTATGGATAGACAAATGGGCTTGTACCCCCATCTTGGGGTTTGGGCCGTTTGTATCGTTTCCTTCGCCTCAGAAAACTGCCGTTGTCAAACATTCCCTCGCTTGCTGGGTCCAGAGTCCAGTAGTTGCCTTTCCCAGGATTGCCAGGCTCTCTAGGCATTTTCACAAAGCAATCATTCAAAGATAGGTTATGGCGAATTGAGTTCTGCCAGGAAGGGAATTTTTCTTTATAGTATGGGAACCTTTTCTTGATGAAGTCGCATATTTCGCTGAGAGTAAGCTTTCTGTGAGGGGACTGTAGAATAGACATAGTTATAAGGGCAATGTAAGAGTAAGGTGGCTTGGAAACTCCGCAGTTCTGCTTTCTGTTTGAGTTTTCTTTGTTTTCTCGAACAGTTTCACTTCTATCACCGTGATCCCCCGCAGTATAGTTAGAGAAGTCATCGCCGCTCATCCTGCTCTTTACGCAATCGTCTTCAAGCTCGTTATGTTGTTCTAAAGACATCCGAGTTCCGCAACTCAGGTCTTCTGTTGTCATGTTTGACAAGTATTTCTTTTTTTTTGTTGATTTCCAAGATTTAGATACTGAGGCCAACCAGTATACAGTTTCTGCTGCCTATAAGCACTTTAAAGAACTGCCTGAATGCGCTGTAAGTTGACGTCTATTTCTCAAGTTCTGTTAAGGTAGAATGACACTGTGCACTTAAGCAACCCGTCTTTATTCGTTCTTTGATGTAGCGTGCGTACAGGTAGACCACCCACCTATTGCGAGTTGACCGCTCTCTCCGCGCCAACTGACAACAAACGATCGCCCTTGAGGCATATAAGATTTATCCTAATATTAACATTAAAAAGATTTACTCTGGCGTAGCCTATCTAATAATTACCTCATTAAGGTGATGTTCTTTGTAATTAGAACATAGAAAAACTTTCTTTATGGTTGGTAAACTCAGACATCAAGGTAAGAAAGAGCTTGAAATTCTTCTGTTATTCAAGGCGACTTTTGTAGTTTCCCGTTTTTGTTTTTTTTCTGAAACATAGTCGTCACCTAAATTGAAAAACCGAGCGCAATAATTTTAGCATTGACGTTTTAGGGATAGAATGACTCCAAACACAAACAAGCTTTCAGAATGGTTTAATCCTGGGATATCGTTTGCAGATGGCGCTCATACTAATCACAATATCAGATAAATCTTTAGAATTCGTAAATAAAAGGATACGAAGTTCACGGTGCGATGGACGGAAATTAGTTTCCAACTTTTTAGTATAATTTGAATAGTGCAATTAATACAGGCAAAATTGTAACCATTTGTTAAACATGAACATCAAATTGTGTTTGATTTTCATTCTACTAAGAGCAATTGTTTACTAATACACTCAATAGATAAAATGGGCTTATTATTTCTTTTAAAACGTAAACAGATATCAACCCATCTGCTTGAAATTAGTTTTCGCATGTAAAGAAAATAAACCGAGGCAAAACCTCAGCAAATATCGTTATAAGTGACGAGAAAACAATACAGATCTAATAGAAAATCACTTTTCAAAATGTCGGCGAAATGTATTTCCTCTTGGTTTGTTGGTGTCTGTTAAGACGTCGTGTTTATGATGGTACATATCACACAGCTCTTTAATAAAATAGAAAGGAATTATTTGATGAACGTCAAACTAATAAAAGATGACGAGATTCTGCGCTTCATAGTATTATTTACAAGTGCCTATCGGTGTCGTACAAGAATTTGATCTGATCATATCTAGATGATTTTAAACCACGGAAATGTGTTAATAACTAAACCCTTTTTATGCCATAAAGAAAACAATTTCGTTTTCTTATGAATAATTACTAGTTGCTGAAAAAATTAACTTCTAAAATAAGGGCTTTTTACGTTTCATCGTTTTCGCAAAAAAATTACTGTAGTTATATACTTGTCGCATCAAAAGTCACACTGAGTTGACTCTCATTCAGATTTTATGAGAAAAATTTACATCTCCAAATCTTTGTCGGATTTTCGCTTTTTCCAACCAGCCATGAATGTTGGGAAAAAGTGTAGTTATATTACACTCCTTCGTACATATTATAATACGACTAGACGTAAAATGATAGCTAATGTAAACTCATAAGCAATCGGTCTAATCCCATCGAGAGACACGATCAAACATTAAAAACCAACTCCGTTTTCTCACGACTGAAAAAGAAAACAATTTTCCTAACCCCCAGCCTGAACAGAAAACATAATATATTTTGAAAATAAACTTCGGTTCTAGATGAATATTTCTATCACAAATGGCTCTTTGTCCGGAGACACAAGGTTTTCTGCCTCAACGAGTTAGGTGGCAAGAAAATAATAATAATAATAAGAACAAGAACAAGAAGAACAAGAAGAAAAATACAAGGTAGTGTAAGTGGATAATTGATAGCAACTGCAAGCGAATCATGTTAACTCTTTTTCGAAAAGGGGAAAAACAAAGCTCATTATTTTCAGTTGCCTATCGCCAAATCGCGAATTTTCGCAGATCAAAGGGAAATGATTGAAGAGGAGATTGGTCCCCTAACACACAACACCTGTTCAGCGTCGCTCCAAAAAAGTGAGCACTAAAACATAGGGGTTTAGTTGACAAAAAAAAATAAAAATCCAATAAGAATAATGAATGTTATCTCTTAGACTACATCTAGGTGATATTGCTCAATTCCTAAAACTCGGGTTTTCTTATTTTTCATCAGCGCGATCGCATTTATCTGCAAACGTGCATTGAATAAACTGAAAAACATATAACCGAGACCTGGTTCTGGGTTAAGGTGTAAGTAGAATGAAATATCAGCCAATATAAACAGTTTAGTAATTTCGGCTATGATAAAAGGACTTCTGACTCTTTCCCACCGAGAAATCAGAAACAGTAATCTAAATACGTCAAACAGCTAATTCAAAAAGCTGTTCATGCAAATTCGCTAATTTTCAATATGTTTCTCTTCACCAAAATTCAGATGAAAAGGTTCTTGTTTTAGAGCTTCTTAAATAGAATTTTTAAATTAAAAGTCTAAAAGCTTTATCCAAACGAGGCAGCACAAATTCGAATTTGTTATTTACTATTAAGATTAATAAATGTGCCCTTAGTGTCTAACGATGTCATAGCTTCTTTCATTTTACATAGCGTTTAATTCAATAATGGAAGTTAAATTCAATAGAGATCATAAATAGTGCGGAATACAAGACAGGCGGATTAACCCAAATTGACATCCTTTGGTTCAAATAACAATTTTAACAGGATATGTTTACATGTGCTTTTAGAATGAATACCTCAGGTTTGCAAGTAATCAATTTAGACATGAATACCTAGCACTTCTTTCAATTTCCCTCTGTATCATTACTTGTATCAAAAGTCAAGCAAACAAATATATAAACTATTGCTATCGAAGTCGAGTTTAGAGTTTTGTCAAAGAGTTTATAACAAAGAAGAGTTGGCTTGGCTCTTAATTAATTAAATTTTAGCTTGCCCAAAAATTCGAAATTGAAATACTGGAGTCTAAAAAAAAAAGTCTAACCGAAGAAAAATTAAATTCTTCTTGTTAAAAATTGAGATCTCAAAAGATACTAATTGCACAACAGTGTCTGTGTGGCTCAGTGTGTGCACAAAGGGCTATTATACGGCTTGCACCTGCTGCCCAGAGTCATTAATGAAAGCATTTTATTCCATTCCCACTTTACCATTTCATTAAAAATCATTAAGATTCCTAATTTGCTGTTGCCGCTCCCCGCCGTCAATCTTTCTAGAGAGTTAATAAGCAAATCATTGTAGTTATTGGCGGTTATTACGCGCCAACAGTCAATAAATAAAAGCTTTTTATTAACAGCACAAAACTTCAATTTGTCAAAGGAAAGTCGATAATAAATAGTAAATAATCAATTCGCAGTCACGATTCTTGTAATTTTTCGTCAGAGGCACATCGTCTTTCATTGGGTTTGTATAAATAAACAATAAAAAAGCCTGGTTGTGTTCTGATTTGCGGCGGGTCTCTTATCGAAAAATCATTTCCTTGGGGGATAATTTCTTGGTGAAACTGTGAAAATAAAATAAGTAAATGAATGTAGAAGTCAACTTCAAAATTCATTTTCTTACAGAAACTCTTTAAATTCATCCCTTGTTCTACATAAAAAGAATGGAGTACACTAACAAATGGCTGATGCTTTTGAGTGAATTTTTAGGCCCTAAAACAATGGCATAAGAAGCAATTAGCTTATTATGGAACGCTCCTGATCCACCTGTTTTTTATGCTAGCACTTACTGACCATAGACTACTACTTTCACGCAATATTTGGCCTTTGAAAATGAAACAATCTTCCGCATTTATACAATTAGAATGATACAAATTGATATCGGTTTTGTATAAAATTGTTTCCTTGCTTTAATGGACCCATATCATGGCAAAGTCGCATGTTTAATACAATTAAGACGTGCGCTGAACAAAATCTTCGATTCAATAAAGGTCAATGCGACGATTCGGTCATTTTATTCCCATGAGGAGAAGTATTTGACAAAGTAATTTGTTCAAACACCGGCCTAAACTGGAACTAAGCACTGGTGATCGCTGCTTGTGTTTTATTTCGAATGTTCTGGCGTCTAGAATTTTCACATCAATCAATATTATAGTAAGTTAATTGATCAACTCAAAAAGCATTTTGTCACGCCCTACGGGGATTTTTAAAAAACTGTTTCTACTTTAAAATATCAGTTAAAGATGAATGTCAGAAAGTCAGTTGAAGGCGACGACGGAGACGAGTATCGTTATCGAGATTGTCGTGTGTTACTAAACTTCATATTCAAACATATTTGTTACTGTTTCTTCTGCATTTTTTGTATTAGAAAAAGACGAAGTTACAAAGAATGTTTAACAACTATGATTACTTTCTCTGTTTTACCTTACAAAGTAAGCGACTTTGTTTAGTTTTGTAAAACATGATAAAAAGTATAAAATATCATTTGCCCATTTCAAGACAAAAAAGGTATATAATCTTACCTTAAAAAGGAGTGAAATTGTAATACAACGAATTTAATGATCGTAAACCATGTTCCCTTTCTTCTTTGTATTCACCTTGTTAGTTCTCATTCCCGTTCTCATTGCGGTTTATTCGTTACCACTGAAAGTGAACCTAGCTTCAGTCATCAGTGTCGGACATGGTGACAATCGTGCCGTTTTTTCTTAATTATTTCAAACTGACAAACAAAGAACAGAGAGATGATCATGATCTAACAGAATATTAGGTCAATACTGAGGGGGTTTTACTCGTTGTTGTTAAAACGCAACTGATTAAAGCTCATATTTCAAAGACAAATAAAAGGAAAGAAAACGAATCAAAACGTGTCAAAGAAGCGTTTGATCTTCTTAGGGCAAAGAGTTTTGGCAGAGCAAATGTGATAATGATCATAAAGCAGCGTTCGATAAGACATGATCTGTTCAGTCAATTTACTCATTAACAGTCAAAATAAAAGTAAACCGAATCTAAATATAAAAAAACAATACTAACTGCTTTACTTTCTACACGTGGATCATACTTAAGCAAGTAGTAACCAATTCAGAACAATAAAAAAACATAAAATATTCAGATAAAAAGAGATCGAAAGTACAAAAAGAGATTTTATGTTGTCCTACTGAAGCGATTAAAAAAACATAAAAACTTTTGTCTGCGTTACTGTTCTGTTTAAGCTAGTATTATTTTCATTATTAAAACGTTTTCGGAGCGAAGCCCCCTCCTCAGCTAAAGAGAAACCTTCTAACACAGCATTTATTGGCATGACAGTGAAAACCTAGTTAAACTAGAAAATCAGGGAAACAGCAGTTCGTTAGAAAGTTGGGTACAGCCACATGGTCTTGCAGCAATAAATAGGGTCAGTAGGGATCAGTGTAGAAAGATCTCCAGTATAGAGGAATTTAAATAGTATAAAGTGGAGTTCGAGGTAACTGTGTAGTATACAGCAGTTAACGGGGCCCAAAGTAACTGTCTCGTATATATTAGTTTTTAGAAAATCATCCTGAAATAACACGCGCTCTGATTGGCTACAAATCTATTTTATATAACTGAACATAATTCATAGAATGACGTCACATAACTCAACAATTTTTTTCAGAGCCAAAGACGGATAATTTTCCTAATTGTTCTCTTGAGTTTGACCTTTTACACAACGATAATTTTTATGAAGATGTGCCCGAAGAATTACAAATAACAACTGAAAAAAAATTATATAAAGATTCAGCAACCTACGAGTATGGTGAGTACGGTGACTCACACGTGCAATACAAAACCTTTGTCTCTGTACAACAATATGTACCTTAGTTCAACAATATTTATTCCAGTACAAAAATATTAATCCCAGTACAAAAATATTTATCCCAGTACAAAAATATTTATCCCAGTACAAAAATATTTGTACCTATACAAAAATATTTATCCCAGTACAAAATTTGAAATCTCAGTACAAAACTTCAAATCCCAGTACAAAATTTCAAGTTTTGCATCAAACTGAGGCTAACCACAATGCATTGCATCTAAACCATATGGTGCAAAAAATGGCGTTTTCGGCGAAGACCATAAAGATTTAGTCGTTGTGACATCTTGATATCATGTTTTTTTCAAAAGAAAATGCACTATACTCTTGTAGTCAAAACCTCGCGAAAACCCCGCAAGTATTAAATCTGAATTTCACAGCCACTGTCCAAAAGCTTAGATCTGACAACTGAGATGTGTAAAAAACGCAAGTAAATCACAGGTAAGTCTCAAATCTGATCTTCACCATCACTGTCTGACAGACCCAAATGTGTTCTTTGAGATGTTTTAAAATCGCAAGTTAAACACCCCCAAGTACTAAATCTGAATTTCACCACCACTGTCTTAGAAACGGATATGTGGCAGTTAAGATATGTTAAAATCGCAAGTTTAGCACCCTCAAGTACTAAATCTACTATAAAATACGGCAACTTACGGTTGTAGCCTCGTTTCCATGTTGCAGCATTGCGCGAGTATCGATTTTCTCCTATTTGGAGACTTTCCCCTACTGCGATTTTGGGAGACTTTTAGTATGTTGTTCAGAGCACCTGTCTTGGCTATATCCCGAAGAGAAACCTTCTGTTGCAATTACTTCTAGGTTAAATCATAGATTGACTGGATTATTTGTAATTTTTGACTCCCTGAAAGTAGGCTTGCGAGATTTCACCTTTTACTTTCATATTACTGAGTTCGATGGAGAAACACAATAACTGCTCGCCATTTATTGGCTAAAACAACAATAACTGTCAATAGTGCCCAATTGAAACGCTTGTTAGAAATATTACCAGAAATGACAATCAAAGTTCAAGTGAAGCAAAATTTCCATCAAGTGCGTTTTGAAACTGGCGCTTTAGTGTAATTTTCCAGTTTCTTCACTATCGTATATTAGATCAACAACATAAAATCACACAAATATGTTTAAAAGGAACTTCTAGTTTATTGTTTATTTGCAATAGTAATTATTTTCACCAAATGCACTTCACAGGTATTGAACATGCCCAGATCGCCGGTGGCAACACGATATCGGATATCAGCGAGGAAACTTTGACTCTGTGGCTTAATTTGGTTCTGCAGCTGGCTGAATAGCTTTCGTTTCAGAGGCTGTGATTCACTGGACAATTTAACTTCGTCATTAAAACTGCCGACGTCTGAGAATTTCTTCAGCTGCTTAGTGGACATGCGGTTGTTATAATGGATAGGAGTTTCGGCTCTCTTGGGGCTCTCTTGTGCCCTGGAATCTGCTGAATATGTTGGTTTGGGATTTCAGCATCTGACCAAAAGGTTATAGCCGTCGCTCAATTACAATGATTTGCGTATGCTCTGGACAACTCTGTCTTAACGGAAAATCTCTTTCATCACTGTGGCTAGTTTGTTTATGCCAGATGGGCGCTTGTCATATAATTACCATACTGCGTCGGTTTTGCTGAATTGTTATGGTGCCTTTGGATACTGAAATAGAACTTCAAAGCAAGTGTTTAGTTTGAGATATACTTCTTCAAGCAAGTTAGACCGCCGGTATCCGGATCTTTCACAATTACGATACATTCTGGCTTCCTTCCTGCCACTCGGTCAGTCGTCCAAATCGCGCGGATTGTTTTATCGTGGTCAAAGCATCCTCACCCTACGGTGGCCTACAAGTGCAATCCAAAAATTTTGTCCCAGTACAAAAATATGCATCCTAGTACAACCCTGTTATTTATTCTAGTACAATAATATTTATTCTAACTAGTACAAGAAAAATTATCCCACTACAAAAATATCTATCTCAGAACAAAATTTCAAATCCCAGAACAAAAATATTGTCAGTACAACTTTTGAAATCTCAGTACACAATTTTAAATCCCAGAACAAAATTCAAAATTTGCAATTTTGTATTGCATCACATCGAGGCGACTTAGAGTTGAGGCTGACAACATCCAAAATGTGAGAAGTTATGAGTGTGGAAATGTTATTGATTGTAACCACAGCTTTTGCTCACATTGTCGAGTGGAACTTAAAACCGTTTTACACATCTCAACTGGCACATATGGGTTTCTTAGACAGTGGTGATGAAACTCACATTGAGACTTCCGGGTGTTTTATTAGCGGTTTTCACATATCTCAGCTAGCACATAAGGGTTTTTTAGACAGTAGTGGTGAAATTCAGATTTAGTATTTGCGGGTGCTTAAATTGCGTTAATCACACATCTCAACTGGCACATATGAGTTTCTGAGACAGTAATGGTGAAATTCATATTTGAGACTTGCGGGTATATTACAAGCGTTTTTCACAGATCTAAACTAGCACATATGAGTCTCTGAGACAGTAGTGGTGAAGCTCAGATTTAGTACTTGAGGGTGCTAAACTTACGATCTTAACATATCAGTAACTGTCACATATCCGTTTCTGAGACAGTGGTGGTGAAATTGAGATTTAGTACTTGGGGGTGTTTAACTTGCGATTTTACCACATCTCAACTGGCACATATGGGTTTCTGAGACAATCGTGGTGAAATACAGATTTAGTACTTGGGGGTATTTTACTATCGTTTTTCATACATCTCAACTAGCACATATGGCTTTCTGAGACAGTCGTGGTGGAATTCAGTTTTAGTATTGGGGGTGTTAAATTTGCGATCAGTTTAACACATTTCAACTGCCACATTTGGGTTTCTGAGACAGTCGTGGTGAAATTCAGATTTAGTATTTGGGAATGTTGACCTTGCGATTTTTAAAACATCTCAATTGGCACATATGGGTTTCTGAGACAGTGATGGTGAAACTCAGATTTGAGACTTGCAGGTGATTTACTAGCGTTTTTTACACATCTTAACTGGCACATTTGAGTTTTCTGGACAGTGGCCGTGAAATTCAAATTTAGTACTTGAGGGTGCTAAACTTGCGATTTTAACACATCTTAACAGCCACATATCCGTTTCTGACACAGTGGTGGTGAACTTCAGGTTTTAGTACTTGGGGGTGTTTAACTTGCGATTTTGACACATCTCAACTAGCACATATGGTTTTCTGAGACCATCGATGTGAAAATCAGATTTAGTACTTGGGGGTGTTTAACTTGCGATTTCAAAACATCTCAAAAGGGACATTTAGGTTTCTCAGACAGTGATGGTAAAGGTCAGATTTGAGACTTGCGGGCTATTTACCAGCGTTTTTCACATATCTCAGATAGCACAGATGGATTTTTTAGACAGTAGCTGTGCAATTCAGATTTAGTACTTGGGGTTGTTTAAGTTGCAATTTTAAAACATCTCAAAAGGCACATTTTGGTTTTTGAGATAGTGATGGTGAAAGTCAAATTTAAGACCTGCGGGTGATTTACTAGCGTTTTTTACACATCTCAAATGGCAGAGATAAATATTTTGGACAGAGGCGGTGAAATTCAGATTTAATACTTGCGGGTGCTTAACTTGCGTTTTTCACACATCTCAACTGGTACATAGGGATTCCTCAGACAGTGGTGGTGAAATTCACATTTGAGACTTCCGGGTGTTTTATTAGCGGTTTTCACAGATCTAAACTAGCACAAATAGGTTTCTGAGACAGTGATGGTGAAAATCAAATGTAGTATTTGAGGGTGCTAAACTTGCGATTTTAACACATCTTAACTGCCACATATCCGTTTCTGAGAAAGTCGTGGTAAAATTCAGATTTAGTACTTGGGGGTGTTTAGCTTGTGATTTTAACACAGCTTCACTGCCACATATCCGTTTCTGAGACAGTGGTGGTGAAATTCAGATTTAGTACTTGGGGGTATTCTACAAGCGTTTTTCTCAGATCTATTAAAACTAGCACATATGAGTGCCTAATGACAGTGACGAGTGACGTGGCGGTGAAATTCATATTTATTACTTGCGGGTGCTTAACTTGCGTTTTTTGTACATCTCAACTGGCACATATGGGTTGGGTATCGGTAAAACGAGGACGCGGACGAGAAAATGCGGACTGAGAAAGTGCGGACGCGGACTGAGAAAATGCGGACTGAGAAAATGCGGACGGAGAAAATACGGACTGAGAAAATGCGGACTAAGAAAATTCGGACCAAGAAAATTCGGACTGACGTAATCAACATAATAATCGCATTACGCGTCTTCGAGCCACAGCGGAGCT
>JAOBYJ020479875.1:3669-14286 GCA_025403565.2 Palythoa heliodiscus | reverse complement strand
AAATATACTTTAAAAAGTTACATTGAAGTCTGTCTGTGAGGTGAAAAACACAACACAGCCTCAAACCAAAAATTAGACGTTCTTATCAAGAAAAAGTGTAATACTAGGTGTGCTAAATATGCACCCCAACTTCTGTTCTAAGGGGTTTCGATATAAACTAGAGACACTTTAAACTTTTCTAATTTAGTTTCACTTTTACCGAGTGCAGGAAATTGTTTTTGTCGCCTTCGGTTACTTTCACCTTTAATATCTAAATTGTAAATGAGACCATTTTATCTAAATCTGAAAACCCCAAAACCCGAAATGCCACCTGTTGTCAGTATTGATGTGATATTTCTGAGCTACAAGGTTTTTGATAAGAAAATTCGTTTCACAGTACCGTTGAACATGCCTCAAAGAAGTAGCAAGTGTATTACTTCCTTAACTAGTCAACATCAGTTATGAACCCAAACATCACGAGTTTGCTTATATTCATGAACAGTTAATTATCAGTGTGCAAAACGTGATAACAACAAATTATAGACAATTTCGATATTTAAATAAGCTAAGCAGAAGATTATTCGGGCGAAAAATTGTGCTATCAGAAACAGTGAAACTTCCCATTACAAGTCTTGTGACTAACCAGCCTCTATTGTCGTAATGCTCCAATACTGAAATTTGGTAAATATTTCTAGCGAAGATAATGAAGGAAAATAACATTTAAAGAAATAATCAAACTGACCTTGCGGCGGGTACGGTGGGGGTGCAGTATAACTAGGGTTTGGAGCAGTAGCGCCATAATTGTAAGGTGGAGGTCTCTCCCCTACTGGTTCCGCCATGTTTATTCGGACTGCACTGTACTAGCGCTCTCGATCTAAGCCTCGTTTGCTGATTCATTACGTCACCAGCCTCAAACGATCATGTGCAATTTTGGTGAGTCACGCGACAAAAACATGAAATTTAAAACTATTTGCTAATTATGACCAATTATTAGTATTATTATTGAATTATGAAAATTATCTGGCTTCCAAACGGTAATTTCTAAGACAGTAACTAAATTATTTGGACTGAAAATAACAGATATTTTCCATACTTTAGCATTAATTTAGGATTGGGTTTTAACTTTTGTTATTTATCTGATTTGTAAATTCACAATTACATGTTTACAAGTAATGCAACAGTTCCTTAATGATCTGTGTACAACCAACATGCTATTAAAAGAGTTTATTACTATCGTTATCTGGCAGTTTAAAACTGTGATAACTGTCATAAAATTTTATGACCACTATAATTTATATATTTTTGTAACTGATCTCAAAGTTCTAGTTTGGAGTATTATGTGATACATTACCTGATTTTAAAGAATGTAACTGCATTTAAAGAAATTAAAAAAAATCTTCATTGTTTGTTAGCTTCATTACATTTATCTTTAACTTGCTAATTCAGCTGACTTGGTAGTTTATCAGCATCTCAATTCTCCTTACATACCTTACATAACATCATACATTTGGTAATGAGAATTAAGGATTTCATCAGTTCAAATATTTTGTGGAAGAAGAAAAGCAAAATTCTCCCAAATTTCTTCTATAAAAAAGCATGAGATTTAGTTGGGAGAATTTGTCATTGCATCATCTGACATGTTTAGAGCTTAAAGGTTAAAACAATCTATAAATAATCAAATAATATATGTAAGGTAAATGTATTTTGCATATGCATGATACAAAATACACCATTTTGGAATGCAAACGAATGCGACACTCTGTGCAAAGCACAATTTGGTAACTACAAAGCATGATTTTTCTTTGTTTTACATTTGATAGTGGAGTCTTGTCACATAGCAGAGATTTTAGTATTTTGTTATCCACATTCAAATTAATCCATTTGCCTCACACTAGAGTTAAACTTTCAACAGAATATGTTAACCCAAATGCAGCTAGTTGGGCTAATTTGAATGTAGACAAAAGAATATCAAAATTGCTACCATTTGTGAATAAAGTCCAAAAAGCATATCATTAGAGATAACCAGTTTGACACAAGCTGGGACCAAAATGTTCTTATGTGCACCTGTGCAAGTCATGTGATATACAAAGACAATCCCAGCTGAATCACCCAAATTCATTTTTACCAGTACCTTTTTTAGGGGAATAAGGAATGGGGCAAGTAAGAAATGACAGTTTGCTTGAAATATCGACTAAAACTTCCCTAACCCAACAAAATGTTTTCATAAATTGCATTCCCTCAACTCTAGCTTCAGTATATGAAATTTTCAAACCCATATATCTTTGTATAACTTTTATTAGCACAGTCCAGTTTTGATGGCAGGCTCAATAAGTCTGATTATGTCCTACCAGTAAGACCATTCCAATACACTGGCAGCCTTGTCAATGCCTTTTGAGTCAGTCTCAGAATAAAAAAATTGTTACTTAATTATCCTTGTCGAGTTTAGGGCACTCTGCAGTTATATTTTTTGACGTTTTACTTTTTATCTAACAAGGACAACTAGGAATTTATAACCACCTGTCAAATATGGCCTGCAATCATAGATTTTTGAATGAGTAGCTCATGCTTGGAGGTTTGATGCCATCCTTTGTGAGTGTGAGCCAGTACATATACAGATTGTTCCAAATATAATTTTACAAAACTTTAAAAGAGGCTGTAAAATTGACAGGTTTTACAATTATGGATATCAAAATGTTGTTGGGTCAGGATGGTTTCACCCCTCCAAGACTCGAAAGGCTTTCACTACCCCTTGAAAGTTTTGGGTCTTAAGACATAAGTGCCACAAGTCAGAATCTTGTTTAGAGCCACATTTATGAAGATCAACACGTTCGGCTTAACCATGTTGGATAGATCCTAGGGTTTCTGAAAAACATGAAAAATGTTGATGGACAGACCTTATGAAAAAAATCAGTTCTGTTGTCCAAGGTCTCCTCAGTAAGATTCAACAAACTTAACTTTAAAATTTATAGACATTCCTATATTGATTAAACAACAAAAGAAAACTTGCTTACTCATACTAGGAGATGCTCAATTTATAAAGCTAAACCAAATCATAAAATGGTTAAGGCCAGGACAAAAGACATAAAAACAGTGAAGGCAATAAAACAAAGTTCATATCTTAGAATTCTAAAAACACTATACTTATTGCATCTGCAGGATGCCGCATTAGAATTTTAACCAGTTTTATCATTTTTCAGTCTTATTGATCTTTAATCATTTTATAACCAAAAAATCAACAAAGCAAACAAAAACATTTTATACAAGAGTGGTAAACAGCAATCTTTAAAAGTTTCAATGTGGAACTGGACTTAAATTTCAAGTACACTTAGCAAGTTATGCTCAAGTTTGCATAAAGAACTTTAAAACTATCATTTGTCAGAGCCTTATGTAACTTTCAATTTCTTTTACCCTTTCCAATGCCCCAAAATGAAAGACTTCAAAAACAAAGCTTAACAATGTCACTTTTAAATTGGTTCTTTATTTATGTCATTGCAAATCAGCAGAATAACACTTTAACTGCCTCGCTTGGATTTGAAGTACTGCATAACAACGTCATGTGCTTGACTTTCTTTCCCATAGTCCTGCAAAATCAGGAAAATTTTCTTGGTATCAGAACAAAAAAAGATTTAAAATTTATAGCAATTTTAAAATGTTTACATCCAATATCTCCTCAGTATTTTTTCGATTCCGGTAACGCTTTTTGTCTTCATCATTTCAGAAGAGGGAGCGGTTCTGTCATCACTGGAGATGTATTTCATTACTGTTGGTGAGATCTATTAGAAACAGGTCTTTAATGCCTGGTTCTTGTTGCTGTCATGTAAAGCTTTACATCTGAAAAACAGCTTTTTTCTGGGCCCATCCTCTAAGTGAACTCATCATTCACAATGCTAAGCAGCAGTCAAAATTAACATCCAATAAGAATCTATTATTTTAAATTATGTGCACACAAGTTAGTGCAGGAAAACTAAAGTAACTATTTAAAGGTCAAGAGAATAATTGTTTAATGGTGGACTTCACTTGTCAATAGACCTAATCCATTGGCCTCAATGTTTTCCCAATTCAGTCCTCTTGGGAAATAAGATGCTTTGTTTTAGATGTGTTATTTAAAACCACACAAAAGAATGTTCAGCTTCAACAAAAAATCTTACTTCCCAAGAGGACTGAATTGGGAAAACATTGAGGCCAACGGATTAGATCTATTTGTAATTATACAGTATATTTTGTAAAATATTAAGTGTAAATAAACTTGATGTCGTTTCAAGCAAAGTGTTTTTTTTCTCAGATCAAAAAGCAAGTTTGGACCAACAAACTGCTACCTATCAAAGTAATTAATGGGCCACTCCGAAGATGAAGCTAAGATGATAAAAACTGTAGACATAAGATACAAAAGCCTAATTACTTTAAATTGGAGCAAGTGAGACACTCTGACCACAGGCATCCAATTAATATAGATTAGGCCTGCCTATGAAGCAGAACATTTACTCAACTATACCTAAGGCTAAACAACACACAAAATAAATTGCTTTACCATGACTGCAACACAGCTACAACCCACAACCTTCCTGGCCTTTCCTTCTTTGTCAATCTTACAGAGGCCAACCCATTCACCAAGTTTCTTGCTATCATCAACCTTCAACAAGTTGATGCTGTGCTCGGCACAGAGAGCTTCAACTAGTTTGACATACATTGGTTCAT
This sequence comes from Palythoa heliodiscus, assembly GCA_025403565.2. Lineage (NCBI taxonomy): Eukaryota > Metazoa > Cnidaria > Anthozoa > Zoantharia > Sphenopidae > Palythoa > Palythoa heliodiscus. The sequence continues at coordinate 9,612 of JAOBYJ020479875.1, read as the reverse complement.
CACAGTTGTTAGCTAAAAGACACAGATGAGCTTGCCGCCTAATGAGAAATAAATAAAATAATAGAATTCAGTCACACAAATTCACACTAAATTATATTAGTAACGTGTATAAATGAAGTAAAAAAGTACAAAATTAATACATTACTCAAGGGATAGGGTTACAATATAGAAGTATCTGTGAGTTTAATAAGGGTTCTTATAAAACAATGTTCAGATTTTCTAACGAAAAAATCCCAAAATGACATCTCAAATCGGTCTCTATAAGGCTGGAAAAAAGAACATGGATTAAAAATTTAACCGTGGTTTAGTGCTAATCAGATTTTGAACAACTGGGCCCAAGCCATTATTACTCTTACAAGACGAGAGTGTAGTCTCTGTTGGCCATGTGGCTTCTCAGGCACATGTTCCCAGACGAACAATTTGGGTTCAAACGTAGAATATGGAAAATCCCTTTCTCATAATCTCAATGTGTTCTACACCCTACATCGACATTAATAAGGGAGCTCGTAAACGTACTTGTCTAAAGCTTTAGTGGCTTCATGAAGACCACGAGCGAGACCATTGTGGATTAGGGCAGTCTTCAAAACCTCCTGAAGTGCAGTATTGATGTCCATAGAACCAACTGGGGCTGCGGGTGCATCATCTCTACGCACAAACAAGTCACACTATTCAGCAACATTAGGAAATTCTCATTTACAAAAAGTTAAAATTGAGATATCAGAAAGAGTAACAAGCTTTGAAAACGTGTACACAGCAAAACATACCCTTCCGCGTCAGACATAGTTTTAAGAGCGGACGTCCTCGCTAGAAAAAAAATACATATTCAGTTACAGAAAAGAAACAACTATTAACGTAATTTCTCCTTACTGAAGGCGTTTAATGTTGAGATGGATAAGATTTTATGGAATTACTCTTACATGACTGCCTAAAACACTTTTACTTTTCTTGTTTGGATGGAAGAGAAAGAATCAAGGTCACGTGACGTTTATCAAAAGAGCCCATGCTCCCTGTAACTTTTTGCCTTGAGGTAGCTTGGGAGGGCCTGGATTCCACTACGTACCTCGAGCAATGAGAGCTGAAAAACAGATGTAAATTTTCCACACCGTGTCAGTTAGATTAAGATCAAAATTAAATAAACAGGGAAATGCTCAAAAATCACTAGGACCCATCCCTTTCTTATAATCTCATCGCAGATTAATCGCAACGCCCTTGTTTTTGGCAAGTAAATGGTTATCTTATTGTTCTTCAGTCGTAATATTCGCAAGCTCAGGCTCCAGGGCGTTCAAAATGTCTCTGCGCGCGTAATAAGCGCCACAAGAAAATTTGATCACATCACGTCTGCATTAGCGATGCTACCTTAGCTTTTAAAATGTATGACTGGATTATTTGTCCGCTCAGTCTCAGTTTGATACTAGGGAGAGGATATATCCGGTACAAGAACTCGTGGCTCGCAAATGTTGAATGTTCCCCATTTTACCTAATGGATGACGTCAGTCATCGATGAGGTGTAGGAGTGAGGTGAATTCACTCACTCACTCACTCACTCATTCACTGGGCTGTCAACTTTTAATCGGGTGATTAATGTATGCATAAATAAACTGTTTTTGAATGCAAAGGAGCACATGGTACTGTAGACTAGTGACTCGATGTTGGATCTCTCATGTAACGGAGGTCACTCTCGCTGTCGCTATTATTTTTCAGGATATCGCTGTTGGTATTTTAGTCGAGTAGGTTTTCGTTTGTCGATATTTCGGGGCTTCTGTATCGCGGTTTTTAGGCCATGTTGCTTGTCGAAATTTACCGCTATCAGGGCCTTGGTCTTTAGTTCTTTTCCCAAACTCTAACCACAATCATGCGCAGACATTTCTTAGCGTTTTTCTCGTCATGTGGTGAAGTACACACGCCAGCAGCTGTCAGCGGTGTCAGTCTTGCTAGCTACTGGCAACTCTAACTGGCAACGGGCAACTCCAAGGGACGGTGTAAAATTAATTTTTATACCTAGCTGGACTAACCAGAAAGGCACAGGGTACACACTTTTTCTAAGCAACATTGAAGCTGGGCATAAAGATTTTTTTATCTATGTGTTTTAGAGTCGCGGCATATGGTTAAATGTCAGTTTGGAGAGCCCATACTCCTTACAGACCCAGCCTCAGCCTACACAATGCTTGACAATGCCAGTGCACAGATACAGGAGGTTGAATAGTATTTAATAGCAAAACCTTAGCCATGATATATGAAATAAATCAGTTGTGCCAGAGCACAGAGCTGCTGCCTTTATATACAGAATATCTAACAACAAAGAAGGTGCTTCAGTTGCAGTGGCTGGCATGTTGTAAGCGTCAATTACTTTTATCAAGCGTATAATTTTTATATACTGAGCTCTTTTAGTTACAAAACAACTTTATCCATGCAAGTTGATGAATGTGGCGGGGCAGAAAATTCTTTTAAGTGTAACTCAGGCGGGCTCAAAGTTTTTTTTATCAAACGAACTGAAGCGGGGTACACACTTTTTTTAAATTTCAAAATAAAAGATTTTGTTTCTACGGTGGCTGTAAAGTGACTAAATTTATCCGGCTCACCGTCTTTTTTTGGATGCCAGTTGCTAGTTGCTAGTTGCTATAGTTGCGAGTTGTGAGTTGCTAGTTGCCAATTGCCAGTTGCAAGTTTCTAGTTTCTAGTTGCTAGTTGCTTGTTGCCAGTTGCCAGTTGCCAGTTGCCAGTTGCCAACTGTCAGTTGCCAATTGCCAGTTGCTAGGCCAGTTGCTAGTTGCTAGTTGCCAATTTCCAGTTGCCAATTTCCAGTTGCCAATTTCCAGTTGCCAATTGCTAGTTGTAAGTGGCCAGTTGCCACTTAACGGCATACAGCTATTTCAAAAAAGGTTGCTCCTGTGATCCATGATGCATGCATGATCCATGTTTCATAGCCAGCGATGCATTATGGGAGCAAGCTTAATATTAATGTACTAAATTCAAGCATGGACATGAGACAATTGAGAAGAATTCTGAAGGGACTAGATTGTAAAAGGCGGCAGGTGCAATCTGATATAGACCAAATCATTGATGGAGTGGACAAAGAACAATGTTTGAGTCGCCAATTGATTGGTTTTAGAGCAATGCATCAATTACTGCTTACTGCATGATCATAGACCTATTGTTAACAGAGATATACACGTTCTCAAGATTCTCGACCGCGAAGGAGTCGAACTACGATCCAAACATTGGTTGAAGCGAAGGAAATACAGTTCAGTATCCCCTCCACCAGCCCCTTCATCTGCTACGCAGGCCTTGGCTAAAGAGATTGGTTGGCCATCTGATAAAAATAAAAATTTTATGTTTTTCCTTTAATGTGCACACGAGGGCCCAATTATTTTTCTCAAAGGAAACGAAACAAAATCTAACAGAAGAAAAAGAAAGAAGCAAAAACACCATACTTGCGCGGTTTTCAAAGCACGAGATAAATCAATAAACCAGCAGTTGTTGGACTTTATTATAACAAGTGCTAAACTATTTCAGAGCTGGTATTATTTAAGAAAACCAAAAAATAATGAGCATAAGTTTTCGGATAGATCATGGGTGATTTAGATAAACTAGTGAAGTGTGATTTCAGAAAATAGAGGTTGACTTTTCTCTACGCATGAACAAACGAGGAGACAGAATGTTTGATAAGACAACTATGCACCTGCCGCCATCTTTTTTTCCCTATGGTTTTGATTATTTTAACTATAGCTTCATATCACGTTAGATTTTCATATTTGAACAAACAAAGATGCCAAAACTTGATAAGTTGAATTATCCTTCTGCAAATAGAATATTTCTTGAAGGTATCATGTCACTAAGAGAACATGTCGTCTTCCGTTGTAATAACAACCGCTTTCGGCAGTTAGTGACAATGTTTGTCACCGCATATTTTCGTTCATAAAACATACAGTAGCGTCTTTTCATCCGGAATTTGATATCATTCCCAGATGAAATGACAGTGCGACGGTGAGGTAAGAAGTGCTTTTAACTCTATTTTGATTTCAAAATGTTCAAGCGAGACAAAAATATAAGGCTGAATCTACACTGCATGGTTAATTGAAAGGAGGTAGAATGAAAAATGGCGCAGTGTTTACATGTAAAGTGGTCGTTTCACATAATCTGGAATCAATATTTTACTTCAAATCGCGCAAAAAAAAAATGACTGAAAAAGGTAATTAACAGAGGTTTTCCTGAACTTCCAAATAAACGGCGGCTTAACTAGCAGTGCGAGGTTGTTTAAAGGCAGATTAACGTTAACCCTGGGTTAAAACCAAATTCAAGCAACAGTTTCTTCTCTATATTTATAGAAAGATTTATGGCTCTTATAAAATACTGTTCAGTTTTGCAAGGAAAAAAAGTTTTTAATCCTAAAATTACAGCTCAGCCTGAATGAGTCTCTGCAAGGTTGGAAACAAGAACATGGCTTAAAAATTTAACGCTGGGTTAGTGTATATACTATGAATCAGCTTTTCAGCAACTGAGCCCAGGGTAGTCAAGGTTTTTTTTCGTCGCTCCTATCCATTATTGGCTCAAAAACAAACCCGTGATTCGTTATTTCGGGGTGACGAAAATGTAATCGTGATTCGTTATTGCCTTAAAATTAAGTCTTTGAATCCTTATTCTACCAAAAATCTCTCATCTGATTATCGTGATCCATTGTAGTGTTCAAAATAAGAACGTGATTCGTTATCTCCGATCCCCATTTTGTTCCCCAAGCTAAAAATTTGAATTAAACTTTTTCAATATTAACTGTTCGACAATATATCTACGGACGGAAATAAAAAAGATTGCCCCCGCAATTGCATGCACCTGCTAATTCATACACGTCAAGTTAGCCGGAGTGTCATTTGAAAATTGTGAACCGAAAATTCTAACATTGGTTTCACTCATGAAAATGTCCTCTTCTAACAAAACGGTTGCAATTTTGCATCTTCACGTTTGACCTCCAATCTTGTAAATGCTTCTTTTTCAGAAGAAAAGTGTGTTTAAATTCTCCGCAGAGCTCGATATCTTCAAGTTGAAATTCAGTTTTTTAACATAAATTGAATTTTGCTTTTTTAATTACCGGTATAAGTGTCAACCATGGCAGCTGTAAGAACTGACGTGTTGGCTTATTGTGATTTTGCTGCTTCTTCTCGGAAAGACACTCCTCCTTACCGATCTGCAAAGTTCTAAATATTACCAATTCAGTTTGAATCCTTTGATTTTATAGTGTAATCAGAGGGTATAAGAATGTCAGCTATATAGAAATTCACACTTGGTAACCTGACTGCTGGAACTTGTCTAACGTGGTCGGTACCTTTGCACGCAATATATACATATATATTCTTGTAAGGTTCGATCGTCCTTGACGAAATATTACGTAGTAGGACTTGTGTTAAAATGAAAACGAGTATGATAATCATGCATGATGTCAGAAACTTGTATAATAATGCTATCTTCTAAAACTGCAAAAAGGTTTATTCTTTATACAAAATATGTTTTGGGGAAATTTTAATTGGGGCTCAAAATTGGCCTATTCTATATAGTTATTCTCGAAGCCGGTTTAGGGGGAGAAAAGAAATGTAAAGCAAGATCAGTTACTGAGATTAATATTATGTGAGATTAGGCAAGGTAAGGAGAGTTTTACAGCCAACAATAATCTTTTATACCAAATTAGGTAGGTTAGGCAAGGTAAGGGGAGTTTTACAGTCACAATAATCTTTTATACCAAATTAGGCAGGTTAGGCAAGGTAAGGGGAGTTTAACAGCCAGCAATAATCTTTTATACCAAAGTAGGCAGGTTAGGCAAGGTAAGGCGAGTTTTACAGCCAATAATAATCTTTTATATCAAAGTAGGTAGGTTTGACAAGGTAAGGCGAGTTTTACAGCCAATAATAATCTTTTATATCAAAGTAGGTAGGTTTGACAAGGTAAGGCGAGTTT
>JAOBYJ020479173.1:0-14295 GCA_025403565.2 Palythoa heliodiscus | reverse complement strand
CTGGATGGTGAAACGTAAGGTGAAAGCAGTTGGTCTGGACACCCCCTCACTGGATTATGGTCCTTCCAAAGACTTTGTAACGCACCAAATATTGTTCAAAGCCAACATTCCCGGATTTCAGAACGTAGCTAATCTTGATAAACTTCCTGTAACGGGTGCCATGGTCTTCGCGGCTCCAATGAAGATCAAAGATGGTAGTGGAGGGCCCCTCAGAATCTTCGCTAAATTCTGTGACACAGATTCTACCCATTCTGGAGCAGGGCATAATGTACTTACAGATCACGTGATGTTGTTCATCGTCGCTCTTTTTGTTCAGTACATGAATCATAAAGAAACTGGCTTCTAAGTGTTCATTACTTCCTAATTTCGAGCAAAATATCTGAAATTTAGCCAAACGAAATTTTCTCTGCATATATTTAGTTAGAAACAAGATAGTTTGTGCATAATCGTAAAACTTCCGAATAAAAAATATGGGTCAGTAAATGACTTTGTACTACATTCAACATTTAAATGTGAGAAAAAAGAGTTGATTAGTTAATGACTTTGTGCTATACAGTGTACAGAAATTCAATTCAAGTTACTCTAAATAATCAAACAATGTTCCACTTTATATAAGTGATAAAAGTAATAAAAAGTAATGTGCTCGTCAATGTTATCAGAATAAAACTTTCTAAGGCTGGGTAATCCGTGTTTATAATCACAAAGAAAGCAATGTCAAAGTCAGTGTTTAAAATTGAAACTAAACAAATGCGGCTTTACCTTGGTGTAACAACCTCAGACTGACGTCAAAGCAAAGTTGCATGGTTAGTTTAAATCTCTCTCTTCGTCACATCGTCGGTATATATTCCGTTAGTCTTTACTGTTTCCGGTTTGTGAGTACTTTGTGCATTAAAGTATTATCATTAACACTGATACTGATGTCCGTGTCATAAAAATGCCGGCTGGTTTTTCTGGCTCTCGTGGTTCTTGTGGTTGAGAGGATAGATGGATAGTTTACTGTGTAATTATATAGCAGCTAAAAGGTAAATTGCATAATTATTTACGATTGATACAAAAAAATTCATTACAATTATTTGCAATACGTAAATGAACCTACAATAAAAACGAATGTTAATAAAAAGAGAAAACGTATGTTGTGGGAATAAACAATGATTGGCTGCACATGGCAGGAATAAAAGAATGGTTCGTGATTCTCGTGGTTCCTGTCGGTCTTCTGGTTCTCGTGGTTTTCGTGGTTCTCGTGTTTCTTGTGGTTCTCGTGGTTTCCGTGGTGCTTGTCGTTCTCGTGGTTCTTCTGGTTCTCGTGGTTCATGTGGTTCTCGTAGTTCTTATGGTTGTCGTGGTTCTTATAATTCTCGGGTTTTACGAGCCAGAAGTGGGCCCTGGGAACAAAGCCCTGGGACCGAGAAAGTTGTGTTTTTCGAATTTCCACTGCTTGTATTTTCGTTTTTGTCGGTTGATGCTGTTTCAATGGACCAACCAGCAAAAGCATTTATACAGATTGTGCTAGAAAATACCAGAAAGGGAGGAGCATGCATATCTACTGAGCGTTTCCACGAGGATAATACATCAAAAATAGAGTGAGCAAATCACCAATGGCGTATTTTAATAGTGCCAGATGTAATATCGTGCAACCCTCTATCGATTTTCCCAGATCTCTTTCTGTGCTGCCCGTCCTGCGATGTACAAAACAAGAGAGAGTACCTCCATGCTACAAGATGGAAGGATGGCAGCACGGTATACTTTACGGCTTGTGAAGTGATGTTCTCCTGGTTGGACGAGCTGTTGCATCGTGTGGCCGCACCTTGAAAAACATCCGTATAAAGATCGACTAAGGGCTTGGTCACACGATGCAATGTTATATTACGCGAAATGGGCGAATTGCATCATGTGGCCACCTCTGAAATTGTTGCACGCAACGTTGCAGAAGTAGAAACCGATCCTATTTCTGCAACATTTCAAGTAAATATTTCAACGTGTGGCCGTACGAATTGATTTCGATTTTATTATAACGCACTGTTCAAAATATGGTCTGGAAGTTACTCCGACTGCAGAGATAGTGAATTTTCAATCTATAATGGATATTACAGTATGCACGCGGAAAAAGATGAAGAATTAAAGGAAATCGAAGATCTAGATGACGAAGACCCAGATGAAGACGAAGAACTGGAAGGCCCTTAGCGAACGAACCGCTGGCATTGATTGAGCTTTTGAGCAAAATACCTGATTTCATCACATCCATATTTGATGAATTTTTTTCGTGTATTCCTAGGTGTAAGTGTGAACACTGCAATATCTCTAATTTGGTGAAGCCCCGAGAGTGTTATTGCTGTGTGGAGAATGAGAAATGCGTTGAATCGATCAATAGCCCAATGGAAAATGCATGGTCATTCAAGATGTCTCGACTGTTCCAGAGTACATCACTTTACATCCAGCTTTTGAAATTGTTTGTCGAAATAAATGGTCTTTGCGGTCTGCAATGTACAAGTATCTTCAAAGTTGTTTGGAAGTAAGGTAGGTTTATACCACTGCTGCTGATAGAACTATAGACGTGAACCATCTTCATGATCAGTTATCGTTTTGTTCTTACATTTTTCTATTTGAACTCACATGTCTACTAGAGGTTTCTAATAGAAAGTGCAGTGCTGCGAGCAAGAACAAAATGATTTTCCTAAGAATATTATCTTTATATTGGAGATATAAATATTTGTCAGATACAATAAAAAACATGAATATCATGTGTTATTTTAATTTATATAATAACCCAAGTCATTCTCCCATTTTGAGTGGTTCTCGCCTATGATCTATTACATGACAGATGCACGATTGACGTCACCATTGCAAAGTTTAATTTTTTCATTATATAAAACAAATAGATTCCATGTTTTTGTGCGTTTGTACAGTAATAGATCACAGAGGACGTCAAACTGTTGTAAGAACATTAGTGACACACTCGGCTATCGCCTCTTGTACCACTTTTTGTTCTTACCACATTTTGACGTCATCTGTGATCTATTACTGAACAGACGTACGCTAACATGGAATCTATTTATTTTAACATAACAGGCTTTTATGAAAAACTGTATAGAGTTTTTGAATAAATTATTTCAATAGTAAGAGATCTAGCATTCAAAAACTGTAACAAATGTAAACATTAAAGTAGTTTTTATAGTTCATAATAAAGCTATTAAAATATTAGTCAATGCTTGCGTACGCTGAAAGTGAAATTAAATTGAATAAGTTAGTGATGCACTCTTGATAAATGTTCGAAAAATGGTTGCCTCGTTGGGTGATCGATCATTAGTTGTCATCGTAGATCAACGTGGTCGATCAGGTTTAATATGTCAGCGAAAATGTTTTTATAATGGGAATGGTTTGATCGTCAAAGGATTTCAGGTACATGGCATCTCCTATCAATATCTGATCGACTGTGTGGGCCGTCCATTGCGAAACACGACACGAGTTTGCACTTATTATATAAAAGACTCATAAAAGCAGATTGTCGTCCTCTAGATACGTCGCTAAAACGACGATCACCTTGATGATTATTTATACTTTTAAACCACTCCAAAACAAACTTCGTCACTTCCATATAATTAAAATGGGATGATGGCACGATTACCGCTGACCAATGTATTACGTGTTCACAAAATCACCCATACCTGGCCAGCCAGTCCACAAATCGACTTTAGAACTGGCTATACACTCATGCCCAAACCTACTCGGCCAGTTTACTACAGATAGCCCGTCAGGATTAGTGTTGCTGCTCGTTCGCTACGCTCACTGGCAGCAATAATATAATTAGAATGTATTTCTTATTTTTCATATTTGTGTTCTTTTGTATCTGGGATTATAAGACTAAAAGGCAACAACGCTCCTCCCACCGTCAGAATTTTTATCCATTGGTCTTTTAAGTCCTAAAGCAATGGTAACATAAAAACATCGGCAAAAGACTTTAAGATGTCAGTGTCTGTTTAATTTTTGTGAAACATTAAAATATTGAAGCAAATCCCAAGGAAATACTTTTTATAGCCTAAAAAACAAATATGACACAACAACTTGCAAACAACACTGTTTCAATGTAACTGAATTTAATTTTACTGAAAAGTAATTAACGGAAAAACAGAAACTTTATTTACAGCCAATGTTCCCAAAATTATTATTTTGTTTTCTTATCACTCTACAGTGAACCGCAAACAAATTATTTATAAACTATCAAGACAATACCAATACACACTATGAACAGGAAGGGGTATCTCGTTTATTAGCCTGTGTCATTATGCCTGTACATTTTATGAGATTTGTGAATGAGTCGCGATGGCTAGAGATACCTTCGATAGTGATTCTTAAGGCTTGTTCACACGCGCGATATTTACGGCAATTTCAGGTGCGATTTTTTCGGTGTGAAAATCCCGCGATTTCTCTGCGATTGTGCAAATTCACTTTTTTATACCTGCGAGTTTTTCTCACCATCAAACTCGCCAAGAAAATCGCAGTTCAAATCGCCGTAAATACCGCGCGTGTGAACGGGCTTTAGATTCACTCTCCTTTATACTATACCTAGTTCGAATTATACTTGCTAATCATCACATTCTGCACGAGTTAATGAAACTGCTATGAAAACACTCTATTGTCCTCACTCCGTATGTAAATATATTTGGATTTCTGTGCTAACAAGTGGTTCCCCAATCCCCCACTCCTCCCCACTGAACTTCACACGCTGAAAGTGAAACAGCCACGTGAAGCAGCCACGTTACTACGCATGAGTCCCAGGAGCGGCAAATGGGTAAAGTGCTATTGAAATCAGCCAGAAACAAATATTTCTGGGTTAGCGTAGCGAAATATCATCACTAACATTTCATATTGAAGCAACAGACGAGTGTGTACAACATGTTTCCAGGTAAAGTTGACCAGTACTGAAAAAAGAAATGTGTATTGTGACCTCGATTCGATGAAATAAGTTTTACGTACCACATGAAACATATACCTATAACAGTAGCACCTTATTATGACACCGACAGTTATCATTTATCAGTTATCTACAAAGTTTCTCCCATTAGGAGATACACTCTTTTTTTTGTAAGAACCTTTTTTACAAGAAAGTCAGGCTGAAAATCAGCCAAAATTTAAGAACATGCTAAGAACGGACCCGAGGCTAGGGAAGGGCCGAGAACTTTATTTTTTTTACATTACGCAAAATCATAGAATCGGCAAATAGTCGATAGTACAACATTGTTTGCAACTACTGTAAAATACATGGAAATTTTACAAGAACAATTCGCAGGACTCATTATTTTCTCTTTTACTCTATGTACTTGTATATCAAATATCGAAGTTGGTATCATAGATTCACATACTGTGTATGGACAGGAGCCACTGACTAGATTTTGTTTCATTTTCTTTTTGTTATATAAAAAGAAGCGTGTACACCAAATACGTATTGTTAAAATCAAGGTAAAGTTAGTAAAATAGTTTTCCAAACGTTTTCAAACAATATTGTTCATCTTCAGGGTAAAACTGTCAAAGAGTCGCTTTTGACAGGGTTAGGTTATTCCGATGCCCTTGGGGAACAGGGTAAGTTCAGATGATTGTACTTGTCTATTCAATTCCAGGCAACGCTTCGGTGATTCTTCGCCTTAGGCCCAGGTTAAACGTCGACTTAGCATGCGTCGAACGAAATTACACTTTTGGTCGACCAAAATTAATAACGTGCGACTCTTGAGTCAAACGTCGCTCCTAATTCAGTCGATCGAAATGTACTCAACAGAGAATCGTTGAGACTGGAATATGCATTATCATAATTGTTATTATTAATGAATTTAGCTCGACACATGCTAAGATCGACGTTTAACCCAAAGTCGATCTTACGCCGTTCCGAATCGATCCCGCACGTCGATTAGAACGACTGAGATCGATCGAAACTCAGTCCATCGATCTTAATTGGGACAAACGTCGAACTTATCATGAGAAAAAAGATGCAATTTCGTTTGACGCATGTTAAGCCAATTTTGGACAATTGTTAGTGCTCTCCATTCAAATGCGTGGCGAGCTGGCTCAGATTGTTTATTTGGATCTGAATGTTTATCAATTCTGACTTCAAAATTCCCACTAGTTTCGCCAATATAACTCTTTCCACAGCTGCATGTGCCTTGGTACACGAAACTTGATAAATGGGTATTTTTATCTTTTAGGTTGAAGATCTTACTGGTTTGCCAAATAATGCATAAGTTTCCAACATGTAAACATATTCAGTTTCTAGATGAATTTGCGAATCTCAAACTTGTTTTGTCGGCAGAATGGTAATTAAATTCCGATTTTTCGACGCTCGTCAAACCAACGTGTTGTTTTACCCTGAAGATGAACAATATTATTCGAAAACGTTTGGAAAACTATTCTACTAACTTTACCTTGATTTTAACATTTTAAAACGGTATGATTAAATTAAGAATAATTTAAAAACATTTGAGGCTGAAATCCCCCAAATTTTTAAGAACATTCAGCCTCGGCTCAAAACTAAGACGTTCTTATAAAAACAAGTGTGTATCAAAAAGCATCCCGAATTGGAAATTGCATGATTTCAAAGATTCTCTTGATACGTCAACTGAAACGAGTCTGTGTGGCGTAAAGGTTAAGAAACCCCGGTGCATTGTTAATTGAAACACAAGTGGAAATTTGGGAGAACGAGAAATAATTAGTAGAAATATGAGCTCGAAGGGGGAGTGTTTCCACGTTATTTGAAGCTCTGCAAAACTTCCACACGGTTTCTTTCATTAGCTAACAAAGAGAAATGTTTACACTAAATGAAATGTTGCACCTTAGCAGCTGCACGTTTAAAAGTTTCCTCGTCTGATTTATTGCTGCTTGACTATTTTTCTACTTATTGTCCACGGTCTCCCGACCACTAACCTCTCTTGCTGGGAGTCAGAAAACATGGCTGGCTTTTTTTGGTGGCAGTCTTAGTCCTGGAGTCGGCTAACTGCGAGTTATAGAGTTTATTTCCCACGTTGCGGGATCACCGAACCGAGCAAATCCAACACGCATCTGTACAGCTTAGAAGCCTTTGATAATATTCAAAGCAGGTTCCTATTGATCTATATACCTACCAAAGTCTTATTAAGAACATGGTATTTTAAAACCATTCCGCGGTTGCCCGAAGGGCTGTTAAGTCAGCCAAGCAACCAGCTCATTAAATATTCGAACTTGCAAGCAAACTCGCTAAATTTGCATAACCGACCAGTCACTCTCGAGATCACGCAATCTATTTCAACTTTGTAGTTGTACGAGGTCACGCAACCTAGTTCAACTTCGTCATGCCCCGGCTGCAACACAACTAAACAAAGAGTTCTATCCTGCCATCGCCCTCGCCATTACGATGTCATTCTCTCCTATGATTTACGAGTTAAGATGCTACGTGGATAACAAAAAGCCGGATTTAGTTTCTTTAACCCTATCTTACCTGGCGGAGAACTTTGTTATTCACGCTTTCGTTGCTCCAGCCATCTTGGAAATTGTTGATCCCAACCAGTTTGGCACCATTCTCAAATCCTCCTATGTACACGCTCTTGTTTTCCATGCTACATCTTCATGCGGCCTCGCATCGGTTCTCGGAAAAACTGACAATTCATTTTATGCGCAACCTGCAACAGCAAGAGAATTTACTGTTCAAAGCCTATACGACCACCAAGATAGCGGAACAACTCAACAACGTGCACCCGAAATGTCATGTCACTCGTGCACATGACTCTACTACTACTGTCACACCTTTCCTCTTTTACAGTGAACAATTAAGCCACTTGCGTAATGAAAACTAGAGTACACACAACGTTTTGATAGATTTAAATCAACTGTCTTGATTAGGATGCAACTCAAACATAGTCTTTCAAATAACTTGGGCGTTTTACCAATCTGCCCGATATTGATTGTTGTTCTGGCCCTACGGTATTGGAATATGAACCTCTGCACCTCTGGTTGCGGAAGCTACAGGATGATCCTGTTGTGAACTCACTAGTGTGTTCCCTGCTGGTTGTCTGAGCGTCTGCCGCTGTCTCGAAAATCTGCATGTGCTGGCTGTCTTGCGTTCTCTGACTCAGACTCTGTTTCCTGTTCTTGAAACGATTGTGACCAATCTAGGTCGAAGTGTTCTGGTGTTTTCCGTAGATCAATCCTGTTTCTTCTGAATCTCCTACCATCTTCAGTTACTAATTCATAGGATCTTGTCGCAACTTTCGACATTACCTCAGCTCTATGTAGATCTGGAACTGTGGACCATTGTCCGAATGAAAAACATCTGAAATTCCGTAGCGCGCAAACTGCATCTTCAACTTACGAACAACGTGTTTTGCTTTTGAGCTCTCTAAGAGCTCCACTTCCCAGAAGTCTGAAAAATGGTCAACAGTAATGAGATAGTTCCGACCATGAAACTCAAAGAGATTTACTGCTACTTTTGCCCACGGGCGATCCGGTACTTCATATGCGCATATAGTTTCCTTTTGTTGTCTGTTATCACACGTGCGGTAAATGCCACAACAGGAAACTTTATCCTTTATCTCAGCACTCATGCCCGGCCAGTAGAGACTTTCCCGAGCTCGACGTAGGCACACTTCTGTTCCAATGTGAGATGAGTGAATTCGATCAACCATCTTTTTCGGAGTAGCTTGGGCACTAACAGTCGCTCCCCACGGAAAATCAAAGAATTTTGAACTGACAGTTCATCACGAACATTTAAATATGGCTGTACTTCCGAAGGTACCTCTTTTCTTGTTTCCGGCGACCCCTCCTAAATGACGCGGGATATAAAACGAAAGCTCTCGTCTTCCCTACTCTTGGCTCTAATCTCATCTAGGCGAGTAAAAGACAACGGTACACGTTCGGCCACGTTGACTGACTCAATTTCTTGTCCCCCTTCTATGTTATTACTGCTTGGTGGATATGTTCTACTTAGTGTGTCTGCTAGTTCCATTTTCTTTCCTCACGGATATGTAACATATAACATTTACTTTATAAGCCTGAATTCGCAAGAGTATACACTGGAATAGCTTTGGAGCAAAAAGCAATGGCTTCTTCGTGATAAGCTCAAGGGGTTTATATGATCTGATTGAACTGTAACAGGGCGGGCATAGGTGTACTGATGAAATCTTTCTAAGCCGAAAACAACTTTAAGAAGTTCTTTTTCTATTTGAGAATAGCGAGTCTCTGCATCAGAGAAAGCTTGACTGGCAAATACAACCGGCGGGTCTTTCTGAGTCACTACGTATACTGTACCTAGGCCTTTATCTGATGAGTCGCGCTGCAAGGTTAGCTCTTCGACTGGGTCGTAATACCCTAACACTGGTGCATCGGTAAAGAGTATTTTAACCTTCTCAAAGGCCTGCTCCTGGGCGTCTTCCTAATGCCAGGCAATCTCTTTAAGGGTCAATTGACGTAACTGTTCACATCCCTCACTAAGCCTAGGCAGAAACTTGCTCAGGTAGTTTACAAAGCCAATAAATCTCTGTACTGTTACAACGTCGCTCAGCCTAGACATCTCTAGTACAGCCCTGATCTTTGCTGGATCTGGCTTTACACCTTTACTTGTAAGCACATGCCCAATGAATGGTACCTCACTGCGTCGCAAACAGACTTTATCAAGGTTTAAAACGAACATTTTGATCACGACAGCGCTGCATGAGACGATGTAGGTTTTCATCATGGTTGGCCTGAGCCTCCTCCATAGTCTTTCCTTCTCCAAACAATACAATGTCGTCATGAATGGAGATCACGCCTGGAAGGCCTTCAACTACCTGATGTTGACACCTTTGAAACTCTTCCGGATCGAATGACAGACCAAAAGGAAGCCTTACCAATCTGAAATGCCAAAACGGGGTGTTAAAGGTCGTGAATCGTGAGCTTATATCGTTTAATGGCACGTGCCGAAACCAGTTGCGAACATCAAAGGTGCGGAAACCCCGTGCCTTCCCCAGCTCGGGCAAGGCCTCCTCGATCGTGGGCATAGTGTAGTGACTTCTGCGTAGAACTCTTTTCAAGTCCTTTGGATGGAGACAAATTCTAACTTTTTCATTCGATTTTTGTGCTAACACCATACTAGACACCCACGCTGGGGGCTCAGACACAGGAGCTATGATTTCCATTGATTGCAATCAATCCAGTTCTTCCTTAAGCACTGCCTTTAGAGCTAGTGGCACTTTTCTGGGTGAATGAACAACTGGTGTTTCATTTTCATCTATTTCTAGATGATATGGTTCCTTAAACTTTCCAGTACCTTCAAAGACATCAGGATATTCCAGCCTCAAATCATCTTTGGTTAGTACTTTCTGGTTGCGCTTAACATCCATGGAGAGAGTGTTTTCAAACCGAACCCAAACTTGAGCCATTTTCTGAATTGTTTTACTGCCTAACAGTGCTACCACTATGACTGCAAACTCTGATTCATATGTTTTTCCATTCTTACTGTAGTGCAAATGTAGGATACACTGTCCTAGTGGTTTTAACCTTGAGTGGTTATACATGGACAACATTTTAGACAGTTTCTCCAATGTCACTGTTTTCAAACATCTTTCTATAATGTCAATTTAGATATCACATTACACGTAGCCCCAATATCGAGTTGAAATTTGACTGGCTTCTTGCCGACATTAATGGTGACATAAATTTTGCTAGGAAACTGAGAACCTTTGGACGGCCTTGCAACACGGGTGGTATTCACAACTTTTATTTTATCAAAATTATTGCAACCCTCTGATTCTACTGCATTAAAAGATTTCTTTGTCTGGCACTGTGAAGAAAAATGTGCCACAATCTACGGAGCTGGTGGGTCACACGAAGACATCACACGTAGGCTGTCAATCGCAAGAAGAGCATATGCCGCTCTAAATCCTTTCTGGAAGTCTAAGACATACAGCAAGCACACCAAGCTGAGAATCTTCAAGAGCTGCGTGATCTTTATTCTCCTGTATTGCGCTGAGATGCGGAGGGTTACATCAACAGACATGGAGCCCCTGGATGTGTTAAATCGAAAATGCCTAAGAAGAATCCTTGAAAGTCAGACGATGGAGGTGGATCGGTCACATTTTGAGGAGAGAGAAAGATAACAACTGCAGAGTTGCGCCTACATGGACCTCTGATGGCAAGAAAAAACGCGGCAGACCAAAGATTACATGGAGGAGAACCATTGAGGCTGAACGGAAAGATCTTGGATGGGCAAGCTGGAACGAAGTTGAGCAGAAAGCACTGGACCGTGATGAGTGGCGATTGTTATTGCGTGGCCTTATGCTCCACTTATGGAACGAAGAGGATGAGTGAGTGAGTGAGTGAAGCAAAATGATTTAGCTTTTGGCATAAGGCACACTTTTTTCCCAGAGTTGGACACTTTCTTTTATTACGCTCATATTTAAAGCCACAGTACTTGCACGAATTTTTTGAACCCCTTGTTTCTGTTTAACTTCCTTCAAACAAACAGCTTGGACTAAATTTGATGATTCCAGAGCCTTACTTCGTACTCTAGACTATTCACTTGCACGGCACGGTCTCAAGCACTGATCTAAATCTAGATCTTGCACTTTTAACAAGTCTTGTCTCAGTTTCACTCTTTAATTCAACAAATTATTCTGTCTCTGAGCAAGGAATGTTTTAGGCCTAAAATTGCAGGACGTTGCCAATACTCGAAGGGCTCAGTTACAATTGATCAAACGACTCATATTCTTCCTGAGATCTTGTAAATAATTTGTAGCGTTCTACTGTTTCATTTTTTCTCGGATTACAACATTTCTCAAACACATCTAGCACTTGGACAAAAGTGCGTTGCGAGCGCTCACTAACGATATCCAACGCGTCATAAATTTCGCGTCCTCTATCCCCAATGACATAAAGGAATAGTTTTTCTTTAGTTTCTTGACTTCTTTCCGCTAGCGATAAAGCTGTGTATAGTTACATCTCCTCGCGCCATTTCTTCCATGTTGTTGCCAAATCCGGCGCTTCAAAATCAAGTTTCTTTGGCGCTTTTAAATGTGATATACTGTGAATATTCTCCGTGGCACCAACGCCATCGACTTTTTTTCTTCCTTCCGCCATAACTTCCATTGTCCATTTATAAGACTTCGACAGAGTTTGGAAAACTGGTAAAAGTCTGTAAATCCAAAAACTTTTTGGAGAGTATAGAAAAACTCAGAAAAGTTGACCAATTGTCTGGAAAAAGTCTGGATTTTATTGGTTTAACTTCCAGCTAAAAAAAAACACACAGTGAATCCTCCTAAAATAACTTTCCGATTTGATCGCTCTAGATCAAAAGGGCGATTCCGTATTAACCGTCGCGCATATAATTTTCAAAACTAAGCCACACAACACAAGAAATATAAACATTGTCAGTTTGCAAAAGTGTTGTCTGAAAAATGTACTGACTTTTTAGTTTTTAATCTTGAAAATTGGCTCAAAAGTCTAAACATGTCTGGAATTTTGTTTGTAAAGATCTGTACGAATACCGACTCATCCAATTTCTTAACAAGTGCTGTTTTAATGTATTTTAGATGTCTTGAAGTTCCAGACCCTGCTTATGTTCTTAATTGTGTTCAGTTGTGAAGCAGCTGAGTGGGTGGACATGTCATATAATTTCGACAAACAGACAATTTATTTTCCTGGATTTAAACCGTTCACCCATACACTAACACACAAAGGAATGACAGTGGAGGGCTACTACTATGCATCATACGGTATCTCTGCCGCCGAGCATGGTGGAACGCACATAGATGCTCCAAGCCATTTCTATGAATATGGAATGACATTAGATCAAGTCCCACTGACGAATTTGATGGGACCTGCTGTGGTGGTGAATATTTCAGAGAAGGCAGCCAGTAATCAGGATTATCTATTGTCAGTGAAAGATTTGGAAGACTGGGAACGTGCCAACGGAGACATTCCTGATGGAGCTATCGTGCTGATGTACTCTGGGTGGGGAAAGTACTGGCCAAGCGAGACCATGTTCTTGCGCAATGATCCTAGAAGTGTTAGATCAATGAATTTTCCAGGTAAAATCTTAAATGCTACCAATGATAGTAAAAAATCTAGAGTGCTATTAAAATCTGCCTAATGCTTATAGTTGTTTATGTGATTCTTTGTTTTTCACTCGAATAACTTTAATAAAACCCGGGCCAGCGCACAGCTTCTATTACTTCATAAATTCATGGCATTAGGAAATTGATTGCTGAATTTGTAAATTATCTTGAAAATGTTCTTAGGTTTCGATCCTGAAGCAGCAAAGTGGATCGTCAAGAGCCGTAAAGTGAGAGCAGTTGGTGTCGACACAGCCTCGTTAGACTATGGGCAATCTAAGTTATACGAATCGCATACCATATTTACCGAGGCAAACATACCTGGATTTGAAATGATGGCCAACTTAGACAAGCTGCCTCCGAGAGGGGCCATGATTTACGCAGCTCCAATGAAAATTAAAGATGGGAGTGGAGGACCCACGAGAATCTTTGCTGAAATAACAAAGAGCGGGAAGAAAGACTATTGCACAGCTGGACGCATGAAGATAACGTGGCTGGACATGACACACTCATTGGTAAATGGAACGAAAGCCTGGCCAGGGTTAACTGTCTTTTCTCATCGTTCTATCTATAATCCAAATAAAACAAGAGATGGATTTTTTATGCGACTTTTTGAATACACAGCTTCAGAACACTGTGGAACTCATCTCGACGCACCCATACATTTTACCGATAGCAAATGGAGCACTCATGAGATCCCCTTGGACAATGTGATTGGCCAAGCTGTTAAGGTTGATATCAGTGCGAAAGCCGCTCAGAATTCTAACTATCAGTTGACACCTTCTGATATAGAGGAGTGGGAAAAGCAGCACGGCAAGATACCAGAAGGAGTGATTGTGTTGGTTTACACAGGGTGGGCAAAGTTCTGGTCCAACAGATCCAAATATTATGGAATGAGGCATAACGAACACAATTCTTTAAACTTTCCAGGTAAGAAGAAAACTTTGCATGAATCGTATCTTGGTGTTGTAATACTCCAATACTTTTTGTATTTTATATTTTATATTTTACGCATAATAAACAATTATTGGGCGAGGTTGAGCAAAATATCGTGATTTGTCGTGGCAAGTAATTATTTATTTTTATTCCTATTTGTCACTGTACTTGGTTTTTTTTTGAAAATGAATAGGTACTCTGAAAAAAGCTTCAAGATCAAAGAAATCATTATCGATATTATTGAAATGAAAGAAGAGAAAATAATTTTTAAGCCCTTGGCGGGATTCGAACCCCACATCTTCGGTATACTAGTCCGACA
>JAOBYJ020478093.1:1599-14302 GCA_025403565.2 Palythoa heliodiscus | reverse complement strand
CAACCTGGGTTGAAAAATTAAATTTCTTTTATTCCAAACTTTATATACAATTATGCACTGGGCAAGAGGCAAGATTCCACAGCTTTTCAGAAAACTTGCATTTCAAACCTTTTCACACCTGGGAGCAATAATTTTATTATGTTTGAATGAAGTAAATAAACTGCTAGTGTTTTAGTTCAAAGTTCAATGCATCTGTCTTGCCTTGATCTGTCTCCTATATATTATAGAAATATTACTTCTACTCTATAAGAGTTTTATCATGTCAGCATAATCTAGCACTGCATAAGTGATTACGACACCAAACACAAACATACAAAAGTCACTGAGCATCCTCAGAACTGATGTTAGCACTAAATTAACAGTTGTAATGAGTTTTGCCGAAACTCCACTTAGCTGCAAAGCCATTGAAACAATGGCAATTGAAGAAGAATGGGAAACCTGTGGAGCAATAATTTGACATTTTTAGAACACATATATACCTTCTAATACAAATTTTAATTCCTTTTATTGTACTACTGTATATTAAAAGTCCTTTCTACAATATTTTACAGTACTTCCCTTAAGTTTCAAACTTAATACTAACCATGACTTATTGCCACCTAGTAATGTATGACTCAGAAGCTTAAGGCAGCAACTGGCATCATGTGACAAAAAAATATCAGGGTGCAAAATTGCCAAAATTGATTCTTTTGGCCCTTTGCTGCTAAAATTGTTAAAAAATCACAACTGATCCAATAAAGCTGGTTAAGTTTTAGAGCATTTGTTGAAAATTTTGAAGTAGTGAAATGTTTTGTTTTATCATTAGAACCCTTGTATACTGTTGTAAACATTTGGTGTTTACCTTGATTTTGAGAATCATTTTATCAACCATAAATAAAACCACTCTTTAATGACTGACAACCCCAGATTCATCTTACATGTCTATTCATGGAAGTGTTAATAATGATTTTACGTTATGTATTGGGCCAGTTGGTTTCATTTTAGGCTGACTGAAATCTATTCTTGCCTGGTTAAACCAATTCAAATGAGCCAGTTAGAATATATCCCAATTTTGCACCCTGAACATAAAGAAAGGGAACTTAACCCTTTAAGCCCCAAGCATGACAAATGATGTGTTGGTAAATTCTCCCACCTAAGCCCTATACTTTCTCTACAAGCACTTTGGGAGAATTTGGGTTTTCAACTTCCACAACTTATTCCAATTGATGAATTCCGTATTTCTCATTACCAGTCATATTATTTTGTTTGAGTTTTGTGAGGAGAAGTTAGATGTTGATAAATTGCCTTGGGCTGAAAGATTTTAAATTTTGCACAATAATTATACATTAGTTTGGCATCTATAACCATTTTTGCTGTTATTGTTTATACAATGAAAGCCATTTTATAACTTCTTTAGTTTATAGAAAATATCAGTTATGTATAGCTGAGTTAAATCCTTTCATGAGCTCAAGTGATCCACTGGAAGATAAGTCACAGACAGGACACTAATTTGTTGCAGATTAGCACCCAGCAAAAGCTGGTACTCATTTTACTGACCTCAAAAGCTGAGTCAACTTTGGCGGAAAAGAAGGTCACTCAAATGTTCAACACTTGATTGAGCTGGGGTTTGAACTTGGGACCTTGTGATTGGAAAGCAAAGAATGTGCCACTGCACCAACCACAGTGCAGTAATTTTTCAAGCATTCTTCTTTTGACTTCAAACAAAGTAGTTATAAATTTAAGAAAAGCAAAGCCTTGCAAGTGCAACTTAACAATGAACATTAAAGTAAAAATAATGCAAAATGTTCACAATTTTCAAAGTAAAAATAAGATATACCATTTCGTGATGATATCCTGCATGTAAACCCTGGGTTTATGCCATACATGTTCATAAGCATCTTTTCTGGAGAGGCTTATATTCAGGATGGAAGTTTATATTCAGTGGGAGGTTTGTGTCAGCAAAAGCCATTAAAATTATGATTATAGTGGATTAGAAATTGGTTATAAATATTTATTTATTTATTAAGCTTCGTCTACGTAAGATACATTGCCACATAATAATAAAAGAAAAAAAATGTAACATACAATATACAATATACATGAGGTGTATACAGGTACACCACAACAACCGGGAGCCAATTACTGTGGGCCCATATTAAAAGGAACAAGAAACGTTTAAAAAGTACAAGTTGAGATAAAACAAAAAAAAGCTATAAACTAAAAACAACATGAAATCGTAGTGTCTAGGAGGCGCACGGTGTTGCATTTTATTCATATTGTTTTAATGACCTAGGGTCAT
The DNA here is from genome assembly GCA_025403565.2 of Palythoa heliodiscus. NCBI lineage: Eukaryota > Metazoa > Cnidaria > Anthozoa > Zoantharia > Sphenopidae > Palythoa > Palythoa heliodiscus. The sequence goes on along the minus strand of JAOBYJ020478093.1, from coordinate 12,024 downwards.
CAGGGCAGTAGCAACACACCAGCACTCTCTTATAGTATTCAATTAACAGAGTCTTAAACTTGTTTAGATTTATGCTCTCGAGTCTGAATTTTTCGGGCAGAATGTTCCACATGCACGAAGCATGGACAAAAAACGAGTTCTGGAAGGTGGTTGTTCTGCATTTGCGAGTACAGAAACTCATAACACTAGGGTTGACAGAGAATTTTGTGGTTCGGACTGATTTAATTCGAGACGGGAGAGTTTCAAACCATATGGAGCGAAAGTGGACAAATTTATTGTAAGAAAACCTTTTCAAAAGAAATAAAGAACTGAGAGGCTCTGTCTTTATATTAGGGGGGATTAAATTCAGAGGAATATCTGTGTCTGCCTACAGGAAGGGGGCTTACAATAAATTATTGGGGGGAGGGGTATATTTAGAAGGGCTTGCCACTTGAAAATTTATGATGATTGAAAACAGCTCACCTAAACTGCTTTAGCTGAGCAATTTCCCCACAATTAAAAAAATGGTTAGAAACATATGAAATGATACCAATGCACATCCCAAAGTTCTCTGTTATATTTCATTTTCACACCCTCTATACCAAAGTAAACTCCACTTAATTTCATTACTAAAATAATACATGTAAAAACATGTACCTTATTAAATGAAATTTTTACACATAAATTTTACAATTTTTTTTAAATCGCAAAAATTAAGTGATGTGAAAAATAAGTGTTGCAAAAAGTATGTACCCAAAATTTCATTATTTCAAGACATAAATGAGTTTAATTATTGATTCGCAATGGGATTTTTTTAGCTGCTCTCAATATTATCTCCACCATCTTCATCAATAACTCACTGAACAAGATTACTGTTGATGAATAGCCCCATGTTGCACTTGTATAGGTAATCACATGACTTTTCATTCAATTTGGAAAGATAGTAATTTGCACAAGTAAGTGTTTCAAAAAGTATCGAAATTGTATGAGGCCATAGTTGTTTATAATCCAAACAAAAGCGAGAATTCTGTGTGTAAAGTTCATTGAATTAACTATTTTTGCACTGAATTAATTTAACTCTTTTTTGCACTGGTGTTTACAAAAAAACTGTACTGCTCTCAGCCAATCAGAATCATTGAGTAATTTTGTTATGTACTGTATATTATTAGCCTTATAATTGTTTTGTTAGTTATTATGTGTTATTGAACAACAACTTTATTAAAGAGGCACTGGAAGGAAATAAGATTTCTTGTTGAAAACCACAAGAATATACCATTTGCATATTTCTGTGTGGTGTTATTTGCAGATGGTGTTTGCAATTTAAAACAATACAAAATTAAAGTGAGTCCAAAATATTTTTCCACAAAATCACAAAACTTAGGTGTCATAAAATATGCAGTAATAAACTTAAGGATAATCAGTAAATAAATAACAAATAAGTAGTTATGTGGAAACAAAGAACTCAAAAAAAATTGAACTTCAGATGGGAATTGAGCCATGACCTGTATACTAGCAGATGCTTTACTACTGAGCCACAGGAACTCATATGATGAACTAGGTCATTAAATTGGGTTATGACACACGGACTGTATTGCACAGTCACTTGAATGACGAGGTATATGTGTCAAGCACGCACTGATCAATTAACTGCATCATGCAGTGACATTGAAATAAGTCTACTAATATTAGTAATTAAGGGCGATCATTAAATAAATAATAAATAAGTGATTAAATGCAGAGACAAAGAACTTGGAAAAAACTCAGCTCCAGATGGGAATCGAACCCCTGACCTTTCCTACACTAGTCGGATACTCTACCACTGAGCCATGAGAACTCATATGGCAAGATGGGTCATTAAATTGGGTTATGACACACGGGCTGTATCATACAGTCACTTGAATGACAAGACATATAGGTGTCGAGCACACACTGATCGATTAACTGTATCGTGCAGTCACATTGAAATAAGTCTCTACTAATATTAGTAATTAAGGGTGATCAATAAATACCAGTAAATAACAAATATTAAATAATTATGCAGAGACAAAGAACTCGGAAAAATGTTCAGCTCCAGATGGGAATTGAACCCATGACCTTCCTTATGCTAATTGGATGCTCTACCACTGAGCTGCAGGAACTCATATAGTGAGCCAGGCCATTAAATTGGATTATGACACATATACTCTATTGCACAGTCACTTGAATGCCAAGGCATACATGTCAATCACGCACTGATTAATTTACTGGATCATGCAGTCGCATCACAATTTCATGTAATAAGCTAGTAAACAGATAACAGAGGTATCAGTCCCTATCTGTAATCATTAACTAGACATCACATGCAGGACAAAAAAAGTTGTTTCATTGAACAGTAAGATTCATCTTCCAGATAGCAAACACAATCTCACTTGGTCTGAAGATTGACATTCTTGTGGAAGTTTTTTGAAAATAACCTTTATTTTTTAAATCTTAAAAGACGAATCAGAAAAAGTAACTTCTACTGATGAGGTGAGTGGATTTTAGCCTAGTGATTTATTGCTCTTCTTAGATCAATATTAGGCAGGCCATGGTGAAAGAGAGTGATCGCTTGCCTCGAGAGGCAAGCCTTCATCTAGGAGGTTTATATTGGGAATTTTATATTACATTTATGAAAACACATATCACTAATTCTGCAGCAATGTACCTGAAAACGAGGTGGATAAGTTACAAGGGCCATTAGCTTCAATGTGGATACAGAAATGTTGGTTGACAAAAACTTTAAAGTCACAGTCAGTAAAGAGTGTGGGAAGCTGACCTACCTCTCTGTATCTTGGTGTGCATAGAAAAAGCATTTGAAGAGCAAGAAAGGCCCACAGAAATGACTGAAACAAAAGCAATACAGGGCTTTTTAGTGTCATGATTAAAAACCCAAACTGGCAGGAAGGCTGGCCAGAAGACTATTTACACCAGTGTGACTAGCGGGTAAAGTTTTTATACTCAGAACCTTTAGGTTATGAGTCAGCACTATAAAACGCAGGCTCATGATTTTAATATGAATTCTTCTTGTGTTCTTGCAACATCTTGCATGGTTTATCAGCCTATTAACCATAAAAACATGTGGTCTATTGCTTTTATATAATTATTTACAAGACACACAAAATTCATATGAGTTTAGTAGCACACCAAATGATAGCTGATTGACCAATCAGAGTGCAAGCATTGACTTTGTTATTGAACAAATGATGATATGCCATGGGTTTATATATAATTTATAATTATTTTATTATATATATTTATATATTGATATCATATTATTTATAATTTATTTCTCTTTTGTTTATTTATAATAAAGAAATTGTATTTTAACTTTTTAATACATTCATTCATTACCTCACTGGGCTGATAGGTGAGTCCATTTTCAGTGGTGTCTTTCCGGTCTGTTGAACGCAATTGCTTGTTCTTCCATTGTCTCTCATAAATAACCAGTGTGGATGCAAGTAAAACATTTAGTAAAACCGTGAATAAACTGTCTGCATTATCGCCAAGCTGTGAGTGACTTTGGTTTAACTCAGGAAAAGTTCTGTGACTGCTGTTTTCCGTTTTGTTAACCCAAGAAGTAGACTCAGTTGAAGAGGTTGAAGGGCATTGTTTTCCCCTAACAATTTCTTTAACTTCTTTTGAATTGTTTTCGTTGCCAGTATCTTTTTTAAGAAAATGTTTTTTATTATTCTCCCTGTTGGATAGAAGAGGAGCGTCGTGTGCAAGTTCGTGTTCTCGGCACTCGACCTTATCTGATGACAGAGGAGATGCTACCGACCTTTCCGATGCCTGTTCACTGATAACTTCACTCTCGTTTTCTTTCTCTCCTAAGATCAAACGTAGTCTGGCTTCTCGATTTTCTAATATTCTTTTCCGACGTTCTTTTCTCAGAGAAGTGGCCATCTTGTCTTTTATTTCGTTCCCAGGGTCTTGTTTAGTCCGTGCTGGTACGCAGGCTTCTTGCAACCTCGTTCCCAGAGTCCATTCCTACTCGAAGAGCACTGGTGCGAAGAGAGACCCTGGTCTGGTCTGGTCACGTGTCTTCTAGATTTTAGAAGATGACAAACAAACAAGCAGGTGGAAGGACGGCCGGGAGAGTGAGATATCTGTTTTCACTGTGCCTTGGTGGGAAAGCCATAATAACTTTTCATTCGAGCATTTTGAGTAATTTTATTTTACAGAATAGTAATAACATGACAAAATTTTAAAATCCCAAAGTAAAAACATGAAATTGAAAGAATTGGAAATTATTGAACACTTAAAAGATACAGTAACAAACTTCACAACAGTCAAAACATTTCGGTCGAACTTCATAAAATCCGGCCAAATAAAATCAAGTAAACAAAATAAAATCTTAAAATTAACATAAGCTCACTGGTTTATGTTTGTAAGTCTTCAAAAATCGCCTTGCGACGGTTTTTACGACCGTTTCCTTGCTGAACTGTTGTCTCTGCACTCGTTGTCGATATTAGAATATGTCGATATTAGAATCAGTAGCAAAGCTGTTTGTGAATTCTAGCTTGAAATTCTGTGTCAAATTTAAAGGAAAGCGGCTATTAATGTCAAATGTTTACAACTTTGACTTATATTTAACGAAGCCGTTCGAGTCGAACCGCATGGTAGAACACTTCGCAACAGAAACACAGAAATCATTAAACGAATTCGATGAAACTCCAGACACCGAACAATCTTACTAATATCTAAATTTCTGCCAAAAAAAAGTTGTGGAACTTTTGAATTTTGCTAAATCGAGGAATTTGTTCTTCGAATGATATTGCCTCGACGACTTGGGTTTTTACTGCAGTCGCGTTCAGCATTCTGCAATATTGTCAACAAAAATATTGACATCAAAGGATCCCTCCCGTATAATATCAATTGTCAAAGGAATACGTGACCAGGGTCTCTCTCCGAGTAGGAGAGTACCCTGGGAACGAGGTTGAACTTCTTGAAGCTGTTTATCGCGTTATAAATTAAGGTGCTCTGCAAAATACCCCCGCAACAAACTTTTGCAGGGGCAGCTCTACAGGCATGTGCACAGAACATGTGCGTAGCACAATTTCCCGCCAGTTTATCCAAATTTTAGCATCCAACGCGCTACCTCATCTGTGATTACAGTACTTGTACTTTAATAAAAGAGTGATCTTGGGATTAAAAAAATCTTTCCTTGGTGAAGAAATTGCTGCTTGAATTTTGCCTTAATCCAGGGTTAAAGTTTGTTAAACCGTGCCCTGGGCTTTAGTTTGTATCAATAAGCTCAATGCACTAGCCGGCCTTGGTCCAACTTTGACATATGGAAATGGCCTATCAAAATTAAGTTGATACAAATACTGACTTATGCGTTATTTACTGCGAAGAATGCGTCATTACTGATCGTATTTTTAGCCAAGGAAAAGAAGTCCTCTATAGGTGCCAGGTTACCGTGGCCAGGCTGGTCAGTCTGATCAGAGGCCAAGGCTAGGTAACATCAGGAAAGAGCCAACCGCTCAACTCTACTGCACTGAACTATGCATTGATCTATTGGGTTTGAACTATGATTGGGCCACAACAAGCACTGTGGATCGTCAACCTAGCTTTGAGTTTGATTCCAATTCGTCATTAATTCATCTTCGATTCCATTTTAATGTAATTATCTTAAAGAGTTAATAACAATTTACAATACTATCGTTCTTTCGAATATTTATTTTTTTCATTCAGGTTTTTTTAAAACATTTATTATAAGAATTGACTTGATCTTTCAAAGATACAACGTTAGCAGGCAAATATTGTGTGTATTTTACTGATTTATTCTGAAGTTTTCCGTTAAATACAGGAGGCCGCCCGCCAAGTTAGAAATCAATCTCAATATTACCTCGCGCAATTTATTCACGTGTAATAAAAGGTGTAGGAGAAAAATTGAAACCCAAGCCAAACCCGTGAACTCTATCCAAGCCGAACCCCCGCGGGAAAATTCAAACAGAGGTCTTATAGTGTAACCGACTGTAGAAAAACTGTTCGGCTATTCACCAAAATAAAAAACAAACAAACAAACAGCAACCTATTTCAAAAAAGTAAGATATACTCTGTATCTGCAGGCATTTGTGGTTGTTGCCGGTGTGCTGAGAAACACAAATTTTACCATACATTTTCTAATTATATGGTTTAAAATGTAGACAATAAAAGGTTTAAAAATGCCAGGCGAAACCAGCCTTCTTCGATTTCTAGTGCGTGATTGGTTTGGCGTATCCAGGGAGATTCTCCGGGGGCGATTTCACTCCGGAATCATTGGTGTCACCCCCCGGACTAAAAGTTCGTTACCCACGGGAAAAGAGCATTGTGTAACCGCAGGTAATATTGGAACGTAAAAAAAAATTGTTTTCATGTGAAGCCGAACCTAAATTGTTTTCATGTTGTTTTTGATTTTTCGGAGAATTTGTATCCCATTCTTAGAATTAAAATTGTTCTTATATATGTTAATATGAATGTTTCCAGTTAGTTGGGTAAACTGTACAAGATGATACTTCTAGCTATTTGTGTATCAGTGCTTTAGATTTTTACATTATGTCTTATGAAAAACATGCGTAACTTTTCTCTTAAAGAATAAACTGGCTGTCGCTGCGGTGTCATAAATCAGCGAGTTTCGAATAACATTTACAAAAATTAAGAGCAGGAGTCAACTTTTTTCTTATAGAATTGTGTGATTCATATTAAAGATTATCTTACTAATTCTGGTTAATAAAAAGATTTTGCCTTTAGATTTTTCAAATTGAGTTATTTGAAAATAACAGAGGAAACAGAAAAATAACCGCAAGTTGTAAAAAGCCTCCCTCTTTGTAATTTTCTGGGATTCCAGCTGCTATCGGAAGTTAGTAACTTTCGATTTCCGAAAACTCTTTAAAAACATTGTTCCTAGAATTGCTACAAAATTAAAAACATTCAAATTAAAAAGAAAGAAAATATGTTACCCATGGGTCTGTAGTTACTGTGACATTGCAGACCATGAAAGTTCTTTGATGGCTTTTTTATTCTCTGCATGATCATTGGCGAGAGATCTTAAACGTCTGCCTACCCCTGTGCGTCCATCCGCTCCACTTTTTTTAAAATTTTGCCATCTATAAAATATCGCCTTTGGAGCAAAACAGGTCGGCCAAAAAAAACCGCAAACGAAAAAACAACAGCTTGCATGTTTTATTTTAAAGGCAAACACGTACGGGAATTCCAACTTTTTGGTTTGTGTAGTGTATAGATATATGATATCCATTTGGAAGTAGGTTTTTAAATATTGTATCCGGACAGGTGTATCGTTTCTAAATTTTGTTGATATAGAGTACTTTTTATGGCAAATAACGCAGAGTCAACAGCTGTGGACTGTACGTTTATGTGCAGTAAATTTCAAGTAAAAATAAAAATAGTTTCATACACAGGAAGTAGATCATAAACATAGTTGTTTCGCAGCTATAAAATACGTGGGAATTATAGAGAAACTTACAGAACGTTTTAAGTTATTGAACAAAAAATGGGCATTCTACTGACACAAGCTGCGGGTATTGCGGTATGTGTTTTGGTTGTGTTAAACGCTTTCGCTACGGTGGATGCAATATCGGTAGAAAAAAACACGCCGAAGAAGCAACCAAATTTCAAGGACCAAAGCAGCTTGAAAGTCACAAAGTTTGAAGGGGGTAACTTTGAAAATCGCCATTTTCGCAGACTAGAAGCTGGAAAAAGGGCAATCTCAAAAAAGCAAACGTTACTTCGGTCAACGAATAGCAACCGTCTGCCTCTGTCGGTTAAAACGCTGGTCGAAAAGAGAAGAATTAGCCGATCCGTTGCAAACCAACAAGGGAGCGAGACGCTACGTACTCCCCACACTTACATCAAACGTGTCTTTCTAGGGTATATCCCGAGGCAAGGGAAACTTCCTACCGAGCTGAAGTCTGTGTATGAAGTTCAAACAATTCTTGGACACTCTCCACGTTGGGTAAGAGAACACACTGCCCGCAGAACGACCGATGACAACAGCGCATTTTCTCAACGCCGTAGTTTCAGCAAGAAAAGAGATACAAAACCAGCTTGTTTTCCATTTTGCTTCCCTCATTACAGTGGAAAGAGAGAAGTATTCGGTGAGTGATTGCATGTAAGTTAAGAAAATAAATTCGAAGAAAACATTGCACTCAACCATTAATTTCTGGTGTGCTAGGAATGCGCGTTGCGCGTTCCGTATAATTTGTTAGTTGCTCAGTAAAAAAAATAGTCTTATCGTTGCTCCTTAGATGAGAAAATTAAACACTAACTAAAATGAATCAATATCCGCTGTAACGCTTAAAATTACGTTTAAAGTTTACATGCAGTGATGAAAAAAATCAAAACAAAATTAGGTCCACCAGCGTTTGTAGCTCGTAATTTTGTAAGTTGGCCTACTTACTCTTAACCTCGATAGATCTGTCTCTTGTATCACTGATAATCTTTTTCAGCAATCGTAAAAAACATGCCCGCTTTCGGATAGAGGAAGGATTATGTGGGATGCAGGCAAACCTTTGACATTGTAGCTATTCATAGTTTCAGAAAATGTTTTCAATTCATTAGGTATATTAACAACGACAGCAACAACAAAAACAAAGAACAGACTAGAATGAGTCATGAAGGCTGGGGGATGTGGTTAAAGACTAAAACCTCAACTTCCATGAGCCTGGTTGTGATATGCTTGTCTCAGTCTTCCCAACTCTTTCAGCCCTTTGAAATTTTCCTCGCACGACGAGAAACGATTTACATGCAAAAACAACTGAGGCAATCCAGGACTATCAGAAGCGATTGCTGCTCTTCAAGACGACCCGAAGGCAGTCATATAAGAACTGCCAATCGTCTTTATCTTCAAGGCTTTTCAAATTCTGCTGAGACAACTCGAACAACTTTGACGATCACATGAAAATCAGGCCAGTCTCCCCTTAAATAACAGTGAACAATCTCATTTTATCCACGTTTTATACTTTAGCGAAGCTACGAGTGCAAGTCGGCCGCGAGTGCAAGCCGGCCGCGAGTGCGAGCCGTCCACGAGTGCGAGTCGACCGCGAGTGCGAGTCGGTTGTGAGGGCCGAACGCGTCCGCAAACTCACGACCAGCTTATGTACATTAGCTTGCTACATTAAACACTGCTCCAAAAAGACTGCTTGCACTCTACCCCTTACGGAATCTCTACTACTTTTCTAGTTCCTGGATGAAAATGGAACAATTTCTTGTAGCACTGCTTGTGTCTTGACTAATTTTCATTACCGTTGCTATAGAAACTGAAAGGCGAGGACTTGATGGCACCGAGGTTTACCATGTCGCTGATGGGACACCTGGATCGACACTGGAGCTTCGTGAAACTCATCGACCGTGTCAGTTCCCGTCCTGTTTTCGACACCGCAGCGGGAAAAGAGCAACTGACCGAGTTAGTCAGCTAGCAGATACAAACGACGTTGAAAGGAAGCGACAGTTTTTAAGTCCAGGTCGTAGGTTCGGCAAGCGATTGTTACTTCACCCCAATCAGGTGCTCTTTGAATTTGAAGAGAATCCAGCAAAGTGAAAGACAGTTAGCTAAAGGTGAGTGTGTAACTGCTATCATTAACATTTGTCAGTTATTGAATTTAGATACTTAAATTAAAGTTGTCAGTTAGTGCAGTTTCAAATATTTGACATTTATGCCCTTTTATTGTTACCTTTAAGTTTTCATATTTGCAACTTACCGACCGTTGGTAGTACTAGTAGCACAAGTTCACAATTGTCCGAGAGTTTTGTCTTTACAACCCTTCCCAGTTTACTTCCAAACTGCTTTCTATATTTTCCCGATTCACATGCATTATTATATTCACTAATGCCTATCTCGATTCCTACGAAAACAACACAAGGTTATGACTAAATTTTCATCACCGTCGGATGTTTTCTAGCGTCAGTGTAGCCCTTCGTTAGAGCAAATGCTGCTGTTTAGAGCGTCAGTGTAGCCCTCAGTCGTTAGAGCAAATGCTGCCGTTTAGAGCGTCAGTATAGCCCTCAGTCGTTAGAGCAAATGCTACCGTTTCGAGCGTCAGTGTAGTCCTCAGTCGTTAGAGCAAATGCTGCCGTTTAGAGCGTTAGTGTAGCCCTTAGTCGTTAGAGCAAATGCTGCCGTTTCGAGCGTCAGTGTAGTCCTCAGTCGTTAGAGCAAATGCTGCCGTTTAGAGCGTCAGTGTAGCCCTCAGTCGTTAGAGCAAATGCTGCCGTTTCGAGCATCAGTGTAGCCCTTCGTTAGAGCAAATGCTGCCGTTTAGAGCGTCAGTGTAGCCCTCAGTCGTTAGAGCAAATGCTGCCGTTTAGAGGCGTCAGTGTAGCCCTTAGTCGTTAGAGCAAATGCTGCCGTTTCGAGCGTCAGTGTAGACGTCCGTTGGAGCAAATGCTGACCGTTTACAGCGCTTGCTCCAACGAAGGTTTAAAGCTCGA